>JAPYYV010009198.1:0-16583 GCA_030522625.1 Copidosoma aretas | reverse complement strand
GGACGGATATATATAGGTATGTACGTACGTACGTACGTACGTTTCTGCCGTTTTGGTCCCCAACCGAGGCGCGCCTAAAGAAGTTCTCACTTCAAAAACTACAATTTTTTTCCGTCTCTCCATTAAAATTTAAAAAACAAACATTTCAAACTCTGGATGATTAAAACCTATTGATGGTTTCCCCTAACAATACTACCTAAAAAGACGAGCGGGCTAAGGACAGCTTTTACCATTACCATGCATTCAGCATAGAGCAGTCAGTGGACTCTACACAGAATCTGTTTACAATTGCATAAGCCGTCTTTAATTTATGTTGGTCTTTTTTGACCACCATAAAAAGATTAGTACATATTTTCTCATAAATTGTGTACTCTCTAAATGTCTTCGAGTAAAAAAGTCACTGGCTGTTCGAGTGAAAATTCACCTGAGGCCACGAGTGGAAATTCACTGGAAGCTATGAGTGAAATTGGCTCGCAACAGCGAAGAAAAAAAAATAACGTTATTAAGGCACTTAAGGAGGTTTACTACCTTAACGTGGTTAGTCAAGTAAAGTATTAAAAGTGAGGACCTAACTTAACTAGCGCATTAAATTTTAGTTTTAGTGGATTGGTAATACTGATATGAATGAGCCTAATTTTCTGTTCTGCTACTCCGTTCGTAAACACATAAATCAGCTGAGTAATACACAGAATCATGTGTGGAATAGTTTCGTAATTAAAAAATTATTATTTTTTGATAAAAACATGACTTTTTTTTTTTTATTTGATCATACAAAATTTTGATTTACATATGTACTTGCATATTGTTTTGAAACTTTCAAACTGCGCGCGCTGTTATCAAGTGGCCACCCTGCAGATATGCAGACGATATCCTGAGAAAAATAACCTTTCAAGTCGTTCGGCACAAACTTCACTTGTTCATAGATATCTTTTTTTGAAAGGAACCAATCAATATTTTTATGCATTGTATGGTTTCCTAAGGAAATGTTTCATGGGTGACTGAAATTTTATTACAGTCGGTTTGTTAATTCCATCATAATTCAATAGGAAACAGTCACTTCTGCATAAGAACCATGTTATAGAGCAAAAATTGTTTTTTTAATTATTGAGCTTAGAAGGAACAAATCGTTTCAAAACATTGCATATGTCTTTTACATTTATTTATTGACCTATGCTGATTTTTTCATTAAAATCTGTCTGTTAAATCCTTAAGGTTGTGAACCCCCTTAATCTAGCACACACTAGGGCCTCGATGCCAAGAAAACGATGATTCCCTTATACGTGGGATGAATAAAAGAAATAAGGGTGATTATACACACAGCAAGAAATTTTTTTGTAAATTTACAAGTGGCTTGTAAAAATTTACTACGTGGAATGACGTAAAAGTACAACAAAGTTAGTAAAAGTACAACTAAGTTAGTGGAAGTCCGTATTACAATCTAGTACTTTTACAAACGACTTGTAATTTTACTACATGTATTCTTGGATATGAATCCGACCCAGATCAAACGTAGTAAATTTACAAAGGTTAAACATAAATGTGTATCTCATATTGAGCGCGAGTGTCTTATCAACCCAATGAGGTTTTAACGTTGTCCTTTTGACGCTAATTTTTTTAATTATCGCAAGTGGAAAAAAAAATACCACAAGGGACATAGCAGACGACGAAGTATATTACAAGCGGAGTAGTAAATGTACTACATATAATCTAGGTCGGATTCATATCCAATATTAAATCTAGTACATTTACAAAAAAATTTTTTACTGTGCAGGTTATCCGTCCTGCTACAGGTAAGTATACTGCTGTCTGCTGCTGTTGTCTGCTGTGCCGTGCATCATTGATGACGAATGACGATATTGATGATGAGGGGTGCGCGAGTAGACGATGAGACTACTGTAAAGAGGGAGGGAGAGAGAGAGAGAGAGGGAGAGAGAGGGAGCAATGACTCTCATAAGCTGCATGCCCGCATAGGCACTTGCGCCCTCTTTCGTATAGTATCTCTATATTTACCGAACTCTGTATATCTTAGTATACAGGTTTATATTAGGTAAAGTAAAGTATACGGCATACTCTATAGCTGTATAGTGTTACGACCTGGTCCTCGGGAGCGGAGCGCAAAGCTGTAGATGGCGCACTTCGTCCGGTAGATGGCGTTGATGGGGCTGGTCCGTTACCCAGTGAGGCACTGAAGTGCCAGGCCCTGGTTAGGAAGGTCCTGTTAGCTCGTAGAGTTAACCTCTAGGTGTCGAGGAGTTCCTGGTGCTCTGGTAGCAGCAGATATCGATGGTGGTAGGTTCCCCTCCAAAGCTCGTGAAGATGATGTTCAGGTTCTCGAACTAGGCCTAGAAAACCGTTGGCTTTACTTCGGACTACCCTGACTAAGCACGGAGAGTATATATAGGCATACGTGCCTTTAGATTTTTAGACGAACACCAAAACTGAGCGTTGCGGGCTCTGCTACAGTCTGGCTTCGATGGAACTCAAAGTTCAACTGATCTACTGCTGCTGGGCCAGTAGATCATGCGGGCCCTAAAAGTAACGCAACGTCACGCAAGTTTTCGAGGGAGCTTCGGAGATGCGGGCTGTGCTTCGGCGAACTACGTAGGTTTAAGTCAGCTCGCGTGAGAATTTCGGAGTTGCGTGCATAGCGGTTGTGGTAGGGCAGGAGTCAAGCTCAGGCAAGAGTTTCATTCATGAGTGAATTCGTGTGCTCTTGCTCATGCGGGTTGCGTGGAAGTTTAGCGGGGCAATCGTACAGGAATGCGAGGGAGTGCGCTCATGCTTGAACTAGTAAGCCTCGGAGATGCGGGCTGTGCATGCAGGAGTTTGGCCGAGTCGGCGGGTAAGCTCGCGTGAGAGGTCTAGCATGCGGCTAAATGTTCGCTGAAGCGAAAAGCTTGCGTGCGGGCTGAATACGCGCCGGAGTTCGTGCGAGAATTCAAATGAGCCAGCTCGCGCAAAAGCCTCTGCATGCGGGTCTCATGTGCAGCGGAGTGAAAAGCTCGCGTGAGGACTGCAGCATGCGGGCTGAATGTGCGCCGGAGTTCGAGCGAATCAGCGCGTATAAGCTTGCGTGCTGGCTCCGACTGGCAGGTCAAATGCGTGATGAAGTGTAGAGCTTGCTTGCAAGCTTCAGCATGCGGGCTGGGTGAGTTATGGTAGTTTCGTGCTGGAGTTCGGGTAAGTCAGCAAGTGAGTCGAGCGTGCGGAGGTTTGAATGAGCCGTAACACTGTTCTTGCGGGTATATCCTGTTCATTCCTGAAACACATAAATCTATCTCCCGAACCTATGGGAAATGTTAGGAAATATTTTAGAGTCTTCTCATGTTGTCAGTAAACCATTTCTATTATTCTCATTATCATTATTATCATTATTATTATTAACCTCATCTTCGTAGCAGTTTTATGTTATTCTTTGGATCGGTATAGGCGACACCAGTATTATTGGCGCAAATATGTATATACATGTTCTTGGATGGATACTATCCTTACAATAGTCTACACTCAGGCAGTCCGCAGTCGGGCACAGTGCACACAGCGCAGGCGAGCGCCGCGCGCGAACTGCGAGTCGTGGGTGGACCACGAGTCATGGGCGCCACGCTGTGACCGATACGGCTGATACTAAACTTACATATATACTTATACTTAAAACAACATGACCGCACTTCTTACCGCAGAGACACTCGCGATGAATCGAGTCTTCCGACTCATTTGCTCGTCTTTCCCGTGTAGATATTAAACATGCGAGAATGTGAGAACTGATTGATTATTGGCACGACGCCGCACGATCGCACAATACTAACATTCCTATACGAGGTATACCGTGGCTGCAGCGAACACTGTTGGTATTATTGTATAAAAAGTAGAAGTGCGAGCAAGAAATTATGTGAGTACGAAATAAAAGAGAGACAGAATTACATTGTGTCCTTCAATAACATCGTTTGCGGAACGCAGCCACGGTTATGTATGTCTCTACATAATATTGATATTTTGGGCGCCTGCTGTAGCCAAATCTCGGTCTTATACATACTCTCATTACATTCTCATCATGACAATATGACGAAGTATCTCAAGTAACCTGATGACACATATGGACACATTACCGAGTTATAGTTGACTATGAGAACGGTTTTTTTTTCTTCAAATGATCGAACGACACTAAAGACAGTCCACAAAAAAAACGTACTTATTTGCTGTAAGAGCTGTGTTGGCAGTGTGACCTGAGAGGATAGTTTAAATAATTGATTTATTGCGTGTCATCAGCGTCTTCTTCAAGATCACCTTTGATTATTTTTTATTTCAATTTCAACGACGCGACATATTCATAGCGTTGCCAGTGATTTGTGGCCAAAGCTAGCTGTACCCACATAAAAAATAAGGAGCAGGTGCAATGCTATTAATGCAGTCAGACACCATCATGTAAGTATTTTTATGCAAGGCATTTTTTACACCTGTACCTTAATTACAGCATGTGATGTGGTCCATTCTTCGATGCCCATCGTTACAAGAAAAAATGTTAAATACAGACCATCAAATATATGAAAGCTTAAAAAAAAGGTGACTATGACTATGCATGGTTTTGTCAATGTTGTTGCTTATATAACTTTTTTGTAAATAGTGATGAACTGGTATATTTTGTAGTCAGATCTCATTTTTTAACGGTCTTTTGGCTCTACTTCACATGGTACATTGAGCACTGATCTATTCAGTTATCGATACTTTATGGAAAGCTTCAACGGAGAAGTGATGGGTCAGAATGGAATCCAGTCAAATAAAAAAAATGATGCTAATCTGTGCTTAAAAGTCAAGCTCAAAATGATGATTCCTCCTTTGTTAACTATTGAGTTTTACGTTAATCTACTCAGATTTATCGACATATCAATATTGGGTAAGTTGGTCTGCATACTTTGAGCCACTCCAAAGTTCTTATATTAACGACGTTGAAGTAATTGGTTTTTGTCAATTAACGACGTTTATATGGAATCTTTCAGAGCTCATGTGCTTTACTCTTTAGTTGGCATAATTGAAACATCGGCATATTCGTACAATATGGCTCAAGCTACTCAATGTCTTCCCCTTGTAAGTATACAAAATTATTATTTTTTTTGTAATAAATGATATGATAATTTTCCAAGAATTCTATAGTGGTGTGCATAATAAAAATTACAAATTTTTTCAGATAGTTATGAATGACGTTGAAGCTTTTGGAAAATTTTTAATTCAAATGAAATTTAGTCCTGAAACAGTTAAAATAATGGAAGGTAATTACTAATGACATAGATCATTCAGCTTTTAATCGTCTTTGCGTTGTCAACAGTGCTTTTTTTGTGTTGCTCTCATATTCTATTCTCTAATTTTTTTTTTATTGTAAGAATGAATGATCTCATACGCTGTCGTTGTTATGATAAGGTTCATGGTATCGATGAGTTAAAGAATCATTACTCTATCAACCATGCTATTTTGTTAAGTTCTCCGCCAGCTTCTGGCTTCATGTGTTTAAATCAAGAGTGCAACAAGCATTTGACACTCTTTAATTCTCTGATCAGGCACATAAAGCAATGTCACTTAAAAGCTATAAACAATGTTTGTGTTTCAAATAACACCATCACTGAATATCCTTTGGAAATTGATGCACCCAGCACTACATGTACACGAAACGATTCAAATAGAAAATCTAAAATTTGTGAGTCAATTACCGATATTAGAGCATGTGTCAGTAAGCTACTTAATAGCAAATTTACGAGTAAATTTAAGTTTTACTGGAGCACACATCGATAAAATCTTAAATGCTACTAATATTGTTTTAGCTGCCATTATGAATCATGTCAAGGAAAAAATTCAAAACTTTTTAGGCTCTATGAATATTTATTCTACTAAGTTTGAAGTACAAAATTTTTTTTTAATTTTGACGTTAATAATGTTGTTCAAAATTTTAAAGGAGTAGAAAATCAACTCAAAAGTTAAAAAAAAAGAATTTCGTTACATTGAACCAACAGAAATATTTTTAGGGAAAAGATTTGAGCAACGTTTCGATGACAAATTGAATATATATATAGATTAAGGACTGTCTTTGAATCTATTCAATATGTACCAATGATAGAGACTTTAAGTAATATTATCGTTTAAAGAAGTGCGTGATTATGTAAATAATAAGACAAAATCTTCTGATGGCTACTTGCGTCGATTCAGACATGGTGAATGCTATCAGCACGACCCGTTTTTCAAACGTTTTCCACATGCAATCAGAATTTATTTATATTATGATAACATTGTTGTTAATAATCCTCTAAGATCAAAAGTCCATCAGCATAAATTAGGAATATTTTATTATGTTGTACAAAATTTACCAAAACATTTTAATAGTTTTTTAGGTGGTATACATCTATTGACTATTTGTTATACTGCTGATGTACTGAAATATGGTTTTGAAACACATATCAGCTTCTTTTATTAATGAAATGAAACAATTTGAATCAGATGCTGGGATAACACTTGAGTTTGATGGAATAGTTTTAATCTTAGAGGATCATTAGCTTGTGTTTGTGCAGATGGTCTAGCAGCACATCAGTTATTTGGTTTCTTAAGTCTTTCTGACGTCATTTTTGTAGGTTATGTATGATAAGCAAAAAAGAATTGAAAAAAGTAAACAAAATTCCTTTTCAAAAAAGAACAGATTTTTATGAGAGACAACTCCAACAGGTTAAACGAAATTTTGGTTTTTCAACACAAACTGGTGTTAAAGAAGATTGTGTTTTGCTTTTCACTGCACAAATAAGTATGTTTTTCATCCAATGCATGATATTTTAGAAGGTGTCGGAAAATTAAATTTGAAGCTGGTTATCTCTCATTTTTTTTAAAGTGATGAGTATGATTTTAACGTTGGGTTACTAAACAGTCGAATTAATTTATTTAGATACGGTCAAGAAGACGTTACAAACAAGCCTTCCCCAAATTTTACTATTGAAGCATTAAAAAATGTAAAGTATTCCACAAAAAGCTGTACAAACATGGCTGTTACTGCAAGTACTAACATTTATTGTTTCAGACAAAATTAAAACAAACGATCCTTATATTGAACTAATCACATTGTTAAATAGAATCAATGAAATAATTTTCTCTCCCGTTCTAACCGATTCTGTATTGCCTTATTGGGATGAATTGATACTAGATCATGGAAAATTATTTTTTAAACTCTTTCCTGATTTCCTGGGAATAAATAAACTACATCACTTAAGACATTATGCAGAATGCATTAAATAATCTGGCCCCTTACGTCTTTTAATGTGTTTATTATTTGAAGAAAAACACAATTTATTCAAAAAATTTGGGGCTGTTTGTTGTAACTATAAAAATATTCCCAAAACATTAGCAAAAATTAGTCAGATAAGTCAAACTGCAGTGTGGGGAACTAGTGATCTTCCGAGAAAGAAAGTAAAGGCTGTATCAGCAATACGCATACCTATTACAGAAATAAAAAGTTATGAACAACTTTTGAACTGCGGATTTTCAAATGAAATAGTATTTAAGAGTGTAAAGGTAGAAATTTATGATATTTCTTATAATGTAAAATCTTTTGTTGTTTTATAACTACCAAATGATAAGTATGATAAGCCTCTCTGTGGGCAAATAAAGGAAATCATTGTCATCGAGGAAGATGTGTTTCTTTTTTGTAAATTGTGGTGTTGTTCATGGTTGGATAAAACCTCAAACTCGCACTGCGTTACTCCAAAAAAAGGAGTTTATTTCATAAATAGCGACAACTTAATTGATGTACATCCATTTATTTTGTGGAATGATTACAGGAACGATTTAAAATATATTAATTTGCGATATATTATTGTTTAGTTTAAAAATTGTAACTTCAAATTTATTAAATCATTATTCATGTAAAATACAACGATACAATTACAAGTAAACTTTATCGTTATTGAACCAAATTTTTTCTTGATAAAAAATTTGACTCCCTCCATGCACAAAAGTACTCAATAAATTTTCGGTTTCTTTAATTTAAAACACATTTTACGAGAAAAAAAATAAAAGTGACTTTTATTATTCTTAGTGATGCAAATATACTGAATTTTTTTACCTTTTCAGAAGAGGAAATTGATGGGGATTCTTTCCTTAAACTAAGTGAAAACAATCTAAGAGAGATAGGAATTAAAATGGGTCCATTGAAAAATTATTAAATTTGGTTAATTCATACTCATCTACAGATGTAAGTCATGAAATTGTTAGGGCAAAATATATAATTATCTGATATGATAGTGAATGTATGCAAAATTATTTGTTACAGATGACTCAAAATTATTTGATGTTGCCAAATGGTTTGCTGGAAACAGAAAGCTGTCACAATTCACTTTCTACTATATTTAATGAACTTAGATATTCTAACAATATGTCGACATGCTCCATGGTATTAATTTGATTGAATATTTGGTTTCCTCTAAACTCATCACATTGAAAAATTATAATTTTTTTCCTCTGGTTTAAATTTTGAAGACTCGAAACAGAGATCAAAACGATTTTGCAGAAGAATCTAATTCAAGTCGAATATCTGCCAATACACTTCACGAGGATTCATCGATGGTAATTTTTTTAATTCCATGTATTAGAGAAGCACACTTTTTATTTATCCAAAAAATACTTTACTTTTTGCAATAGTGTGCGGAAAATAGTCGTTTTCCGCACTGTTTTTAGCGTGGAAAATCGATTTACCCGCATTGTGTGCGGCATAAATCTATGCCCCACACCTATACCACACTCCTGAAAATTTTCTCCAATACTGAAAAAAATTATTATTCTTAATTGTACTTATAACATGTGCGCTATTTGGAACAGCTTTTTAAATCTTTTACCAGCAAACTGCATTATCGGCATGCAATAAACACCAATACCTCGAATGATAAGTAGATTAGTAGATAGTACCCTCAATACACATCAATTTCGTGTAATACTATTTAAAATTGTAACATAAGTACGTCGTATAATTTACAGCTCAAAGTACTCGATTCAACGCGTATTTTATTCATCTAATGCGATCATATGATTTTATAACTTCGTGTTTTCTGCTAGTCCTTATCACTGTATACTTATAGTTATGGTAGTAACATTACCAATTTTTGTATCAGATATAGTAATCTTGCAAATCCTATAGTAAATTTTTTTACTGGCGTCTGCGTAAAAATACCTCGTTCAGAATGGGTCGGATAATTATCATCTCTCAAAGTGGTGAAATTACAAGTAGTCTAGTAACTAAACGAAAATTTTGTAAATTTACTAACGAAAAGGTTATTTCACATCGCTCAACATGAAAATCGGTACTAATGCCGTAGTAAAGTTACGAGGATATTTTTTTACTGTGTACTTGCCTATTTACGCATGTACACACGATTGGCACTTTTGACAGGCAAATAGGCGATCAAAGTATACTTGTATACAAATTATTAACTAAGGTAAGAATATAGAGTTCGGTAAATATATACATCAGTTATTGTCACCGATGATGAACGGCACAGCAGAAGCAGCGGCAGCAGTATACTTACCTGTAGCAGGGCGGGTAACCTGTATAATTACACTAATTTCTTTTATTCATCCCACGTATAAGGAAATCATCGTTTTCTTTGCATCGAGGCCCTAGTGTGTGCTAGATTAAGTGCCTTAATAACGTTGTATTTTTTTCTTCGCTGTTTCGAGCCAATTTCACTCATAGCTTCCAGTGAATTTTCACTCGTACACAGTAAAAAATTTTTTTGTAAATTTACAAGTGCCTTGTAAAAATTTAAAAGTACAACTAAGTTAGTAAAAGTACAACTAAGTTAGTACAAGTCCGCATTACAATCTAGTACTTTTACAAATGACTTGTAATTTTACTACATTTATTCAAGGATATGAATCCGACCTAGATTGAATGTAGTTTATTTACAAAAGCGCTAGTAGTATCTTTGCTAGAATAAATTTAGTAAATTTACAAAAGTGCTAGCAGTGTCTTTGCTAGAATAAATGTAGTAAATTTACAATTGCGCTGGTAAAGTGTTAAGTGCGTCTATGCATTCGGAAAAACCTTTTTGCAAGCCTAAACGAGAGGTTGATCGTATAAATGTGTATTTCATATTGAGCGCAAGTTTCTCATCAACCCAATGAGGTTTTAACGTTGTCCTTTTGACGCTAATTTTTTTAATTAACTTAAGTGGAAGAAAAAAAATACCACAAGGGACATAGCAGACGACGAAGTATATTACAAGCGGAGTAGTAAATGTACTACATATAATCTAGGTCGGATTCATATCCAACATTAAATTTAGTACATTTACAAAAAATTTTTTTACTGTGTAGCTTTGAGTGAATTTTCACTCGTAGCTTCGAGAGACTTTTTTTTCACTCGAACAGCGAGTGACTTTTTCACTCGAAGACATTCAGAGAGTAACGTCGGAAGCGCCTACGAAGTTTTTTTTTCCTTTTATTTGGGGCTAACTTCTAAAGTGACATACCAAGCAGATAAGTGAGCATGCAGAAGCTCATTATAGACCTATTTCTAGCATGACGGTTGCCAGAAGTTGCAACATCGGAAAATCTGGCAAACAAATACGCAGCGAGAAAGCACCCGAACTGACTACACAATCTGACTAAACATTTTAATATAATCCTATTGCACAACCCTTTAGTTTTCGCTGGAAACAGTAACGTTGGCGTTTCGTTTTGCCAATAAAGAAATTGTATAAGTACGCCCCGATCATATTTACCTAGACGCTTGGCAAATCAAACCGCGAGACTCATAGGCCCTCCGGCAGTCCTTCACAGGGTCGCCCGATTTCGTTAATTCTTTTTGATAACCGGCCGATTCGCCAAGGCGGTCTCATATTATGCCAATAAAATAACCATAATATGCGTTTTATAAAACCTACAACTCTGTACACTTTTCTAACTATTTTAAAAATGACGGGGACAGGTAAGCTTCTCCCTCTTTCTAACGCTGCGAAAGCCGGACGCGGAAGACGTAGCATACATAACGAATACCCGTACCTGGTCAATTTTTATTCTACCATAGGTCATTAGAACGCCACAGAACATTAGAATGTTCTAGAAGCTCTCCTGCCGAACTCCTTACCAGCGTCAGCAACTTAGACTGAGGATATAATTATGAACCTCGATTTTCGACTGCACGAGCAGTTCTTATTTTGAACCCAGTACAGTCTAGAGTACCGCCTCTGCTGCACCTCAACCCAAGTTTATCCACAGTTTCCACGATCAGTCTAAGTTGCTTCTGCAATACAAGTTCAAGCAATATACGAGTAAGTTTTTAAATCTTATGTTTCCTTTCTTACTCCTATCCACCCCTTTTCTAACAACGGTTTTGTATCTAGTTAAGGCTGTAGGCCCCGGGAATCTCTGCCCTTAACTATACAAAAATAAACATCGCGAGAAACATATCTGGAATGAACCTCCTCTGACAATCGAATATTTAGTACTTGGCTGCAGGGGCAGTCAAGCATCGCAAGTGCTCCTTTTTTTCTCTATCTGTAGCTATTTGTAGTCGGAAGGCTCATGTACCCCCGTCTGCATCTAGTTAACGCGATCTCGATTCATTCATTCAATTAATTATTCAATTTTCTATCCGTGACACGGCCGCCCGCGTTACTACGTATGTCAATATTAACTAGCGAGGACCGACTCGAGCAAAACTAAAACCGCGATCCCAGGCTATTAAGGTGGTTCATGCGCGACTCCCGTGTCAAATGTGTGACTGTAAATTTAATTTTTGTTAAAGTCGTCGAAACTAATGAAAATGTCATAAAGTATCAATTGTTTAACGAAATAAAGCCCTACCATGAAATTTCTAATCATATTTGGTACAAAAGTTGCTAGAAATGATTTTTTTTACATTGCATTTAACCTCAAAACTTCTGCAGACAATGGTATCCTATGCCTTTAAGGTAGCTCCCTTGTCTACTGCTCTAGTCAAGTATGAAAGTTTGATTTGTGTGTATATATATAGGTATATACATACAGCAGTGTCGGTATTCTGCTAGTGTCTATCTCATAACCATAAAACTAATTTTCACGTCTTTTTTGGGAAATATCTTTTAAAAATGCCCCGTTAACAGCATTTTGCAGGACAGAATTAAGAAAAACGCAGATTTTTCTACAAGTACATCATAATATGTCTGCTCAGGTTTTTCATTGTGAGTCGGAAAATGCCTGTAAAGCTGAGTTTTTGATGCTCTAGCATATGAGCTCATGTTAAAAAGTACAACTTTGAGCTGAAATATCGCGAGATTTTGTCCCGCTCGGGGTATAAGCAAGGACACCGTTGCATTCAGCGGATCAAAATCCATTAAATGAAACATACTTCATTCCGTAGGTTTTCGCAAGGGAGCTACCTTAACATAGGAAGTGCAAATGTTCGATTGCATTTTCATTAGTATCTTTTGAATTAGACGCTTATTCACGTTCTCTAATGTACCAATCTTTTCAAGATTGCATGAGTTCCATTGTGTTAGTTCCTTATTCGTTTCTGACGGACAAAATTGTTTATTTCCTGTAAAGAACGTAGAAAATGTACTGCTCTCTATAACAGCCTATGTTAAGACAGGATTTTGGAAAAAGCTTTTTCTCGAGTCTTACGCGGTCGATTTTACTGAAATTTCGAATGAAAGTGTATCGTAACCCAATAAACAATTTAACAAAATTTCATTTTATTTTGACGACAATCTTTTTACGTATGAACCACCTTAAACGCAAGCTTAGGCCCAAACCTATAATACGTCATTCGTCCGACGTAACAACTGCATCGAAAACTTACTGCTGTCTTTAAGGGGCTATGTTAAGGACTCAACTTTTAAACAGATTTTTCTCATTAATACGTTGCTCAATGACCCTACCTCAAATTTTACATAGTGGTATTTTCGGGTATTCTAGTGATCATATATTAGAATGAGTGTTCAGTGGATGCAAAGCCAAGTTGTTTCAATTGTTTGAAAAAATTTTTGAGCGCTTAGTTGAGGTAAGTCCTGTAAACTCGGAGAAGGAAGTTGCTTTACAAACTGATAATCATTGCAACTTTTCAGTAAAGAGCAGACGCCACACTTTTTTGTCTCAGTTACAAATTACCAATATCCTCACATATCTTCCAGTGAATACGATTATCTAAAGTCAGCTAACAAATTCGCCATCGACCTGCAAATCAGTAACCACACGAGCTTTTAAAGACTTTGATTAAGGGATGAGCTTCCATAACCTTAAGGGTCACGGTACTGCGTCTGCCCTCGCAGAGATACATCACAGTTATCGATACGTATTAGTTACCGTTAAGTCGAGAAATCATTGTAGCGATTCATGTGACTGGAGGGAAAAAAAAAGTTCACCCCGATCCTTTCCATACACCCGCTTATCCACACCCTCAAACCATCAACGCCCCTCATTAACTTTGGCTGTTGATTTCCGAAGTCTTGCACGGCCAGCCCAACACACGTGGCGAAGTATGGCAAACCATACTTTCCGCTCACCACTTAGCGCCGTGCTATCGATCTCGAAAGGCTGCTTTGTTTCCCAGAGTGCTGAACAATGCCGCTCCGTTTGCCCCCGGATTTCAGTTTTAGTTTTCGCTTCTCTAATCACGTTGAGAGTGGGCGCGCTAACAACAGAGAGCATGCTCCTCCACCTCCTTCTTCTCCTCCTCCTCTGCCCACATGAACAAAAACACACGCACGAAGCGCGCCTGCGCGAAACACAGGGCACCGGCTGCATGACAATGGCTCGACGACCGGCCATGACTCTTTCTCTCGCTTCTTTTTTTTTTTTTTTTCGGTGCACCCGAAGCCCGCGCTTTTGTTTCCGTATTGGCGGGCTTTTCTGGAAATGCGTGCAATCACCGATCTCTCGATTTCTTTTCGCACGGCGAACGGACCGTCGTTTCAGCACGCACTGGGCCTTTGTTGGCTCGCTCTTTTGTTTCTGAATCAGAGTTTTTTTTTCCGCCGCCGGACCTGTTTGACCTTTTATTCCATTTTATTGTTTTGGGAGAGGGAGAAATAAGCCGAAAGAAAATTTTACCAGCGCGAAATTGAAAGCGATGCTGGTTTTTTTTGCCCGGCCGGACTTTTGAATGAAGCGTGACCGACGCGCTTTTACCGAGGCTGGGCACTTATGTGTATAAAAGTCTAGTTCTATGACTCATCGATACTGTTGTACGATTTGCTGGTACTCCCAAAAACGTTTTCGAATTTTCTCACTCCAAAAAAATTTCGTGATCAATCTCAATCAATCACCTGACGAATAAACAGTCTTTGTCACGTGACCCATCAATCTTTTAAAAAGGAAAGTATTATTCCTTTATGTCTAAAAAGTACGTGTACAAGTTTTCAGATTTCAACAAATGATTGAAATTTTTTTTAGAAATAATCTTGTACAAATGCATTGTGCCTCATGGACACAATAAATTAGCAGCAAACATCTCTTTAACACAGCAATATACGTTTCTTTGGTATTTTTTCATAATATTCGACAAGCAATACTTTTTTAATGGCCAATCTGTTTAATATTGAATTAGGTGTATTAATGTATAACTTCTTTATTTTCATGGTTCTACTTTGTATGATATAAAACGTAGCCTGAAATGAGATCTCTTTATGGAAGTCCATACAACAAGCTCAAATTATGTTTTTCTTTTTTATAGAATCTGTTCGGTCAATGCAACTTAAGTTAATGTACAACTAATTAAATTGTGTTTTATTATATGCCTAAGTCTGGTCTCTGTGGGTCATTATTTATAAGCGTGCAGAGCTTTCTCAATGGTTATATTTTTATAAAGATTTCTATGTTGTGCACGTAGCCCTCGGTAAACAACCCTGCACCGATTGCACAAATGCATGATTTAAGTGACGAGTCACTTTTGTTGACTATTTATTACATTTAAAAAAGGGAGCAAGTATGGAGTCAGTATTTGCTTGCCAAATCGTATATTTGGGTTAATGCAACAGTTATTATAGTATTGTGTTATCTCTCGTGGGTACAGATCGAGTTCAATGATTGTATTAAAACATCGCAAGCATTTGAATTTGAATATTATTTGGAATTAATAGTACACGCTCGCCACTGGCAGCTTTCCAACACGTAGTACTTCATTGCGGTAAAAGTTTTATAGCGAAAGTAGTTTGCGTGTATATGGTTTTAAAACTTGATAAAAGCCACACGTGCTTAGTAATAATGTTAATAGCATCAACAATAATATAAATATTGATGATAATAATGATAATCATAATAGTGACAATAATAAATGTAAAAATAACCATATGACAATAATATTATAATTGTGATAACAATGATGAGCGACGAAAATAAAAAATGTGCGAAATAAATATATCCGTCACTCTACTTGTAGGACTATGTGATAATCAGTTTTTTATCTTGTGGAAACACGACCGATAGTCGAGGTGATGTTCCAAGAATCCTTCTTATTAGCTTTTAAGTGCTATTCCGTGCATTGAAACAAGATCGCTTACTCTCGCTACTTATGAAAAAATCAGAGCGACGTTGTTCTTTATTTCTCTCTACTTTTATTTCCAGCAGATTTTCAATATCGAATAACTATCAGGTAGCTCACAAAATGCTACGTACGTTTGTTAGGAAAGGTTTCGCGGAGAACGTCCAATAACATGACATGTACATGTTGAGTGTCTACACAAATGTCAGACTACAGTATCTTGGTACCGGTTGATTTACATGCATGTATGTACATATCCGCACAAATATTAAAGCTCGCGTCTACTGCAACAAGGCACGTGTCGGTTGACCCAAATACTTCCGATGTTCTGAGGTCCCAGCTAGGTTCACGTTCCATGTATCGTATAGCAAAGCCGAGCAAAGCAGTGGTATCCGTCGGATCAAATTCATCAAATCAATTTAATTAAATTTTACTTTACTCTGCGTAGCTCAGTTTGCTAACAGCTTAAATTGTGATGGAGCTAGTCTTCTTTTTTTGAGACTCTAAATTCAAGCACATGCTATTGGAAACCTATTACTATAAATACTTTGCAAATATATATCTTAAATATTTCATGAAAAATATATCTTGCATAGTAGTAATATTATATAGGAATAGTAGTATTAAATATATATCTTAGGTGAATATTAAGTATATATCTTTAAGATTGAAGCACTCTGAGTCTAGCTGCTTCCTTTTTTTAAAGAAGTAAGCAAACCCTGTTTGAACTGCTCCCAAAAAACTAAAAGCATTGGGTAAAGTGGTCAAACACTATTGTACTTTAAATTATATGGTAATCTGTAAATTATCGTCCAATCTGTATCCCTTGTGCCTTTACTTTTTCTTATTCTTTACATAGCTTTGGGTACCTCATGGACTCCGTTATGCCACCATCGTGTTTTTTTTTATTGTATTTAATTTAGCACCGTTTTCTTGACAGGCTTCGACGGCACGGTCTTACCCCGAAGAGCTAGGAGCTACCATTGTAATAATAGGACATATAGAGAAAAAAAAATGCGCGCGTCGGACGCGTGACAGAAGCGAAGCTTCTACGCATTATATTGTAATAAAAAATAGGCCAATGCATTTTTAAAAAAAGCTTTTA
>JAPYYV010009197.1:0-12087 GCA_030522625.1 Copidosoma aretas | reverse complement strand
TTCCAATCCTCAAAACACTTCTGGAACTCGATCTTTTGGATAGCTTTGAGCTCTTTCAGCGATGCACTTTTGATGTCATCTATGCTTGTGAAACGACGATCCTTTAAGATTTTTTTGGTTTTTGGAAAAAGGAAAAAGTCATAAGGGGCCATGTCTGGCGAATATGGAGGTTAGGGCATCATTACAGTTTTATTTTTTGCCAAAAAATGACGAATAAGCAACGACATTTTTGTTAAAAATTCAACAATTTTGGGACAAATTTTGTTGCCACGCGTTTCATATCCATAATGTTCGCAAAAATGTCATTGCATGAGCCAATTGATATGCCAACATCATCAGCAACTTCTCTGATTGTGATTCGGCGATCATTCATAACCATTGCTTACACTTTTTTCACGTTTTCATCGGTTGTTGAAGTGCTGGGGTGTCCGGGGCGTTTGTCATCTTCAACGTCTTCACGGCCATCTTGGAAACGCTTATGCCACTCGTAAACACTTGCTTTTTTCATAGCAGACTCGCCATAGGCTTTTTTTAACACTTCGCACACTTTATTACACTTTATTTTATTGTTTACGCAAAACTTAATACAAATTCTTTGATTCATTTTTTTTAACAATTGAAAATCGCAGAGTTCATGAAAATACGTCTAACCTTAGTAACTGCCACGGATGAAGTAAACAATGCATACAGCAGAAAATTTTATTATACTTAATGGGCAGGTATACCAACACAATAAAAAAAAAATTTTGACAATCGTATTCTCCGAACCCGCGAAATTTAAACATTTTGGTTATTTTTTGAACACACCTCGTAAATCTTTATAAATTGAAATTTTTCAATCTATTTTCCGTAGCCGCCAAAGAGGCAAATGGATGGATTGTATGCCAACTGATAATTCTTAGTTTATAACAAAATCAATTACGTCATATTTTTCCTGTTGTTTAAATTTTTTTATCGATTAGTAAGTGGGAAGTTCTCGGTACCCTGACTCTTTTTTTTTGTTAATATTATTGCAATGCTCAGTAATATTCTCAATTAATGCATGTAATTATATACCATGATATAAATACGTGCATTAATTAAAACTTTACATGGTCAGAAAATAATAATAACCGTAAAAGTCTTGATACTGGGAGTCAGTAGTTCCGAATTGTGACAAAAAATGTCTTCGTTGAAACTGCTGCTGTAACTAGCCCAATTAAACAGCGATGACAGAACTCCCTCGATTCCAACATCAAATAAACAATGAAAATAACTAATTTACGCATAATCTTATTAAATATTAATGTTTGTAAATTCATTATATTTTGACTCTTTACTCCAAGAATCTGTCTGTCTTTTACCTAAACCTGCTTTGTATACGTACAATGAAACACTTATTTGAATATACGTAGAAAAAATCCTATTATACTATTTCACAATTCGATAAAACAAAATATACGGTGATGTAAATATTTAAATCGAAGTAATTGATATTGTTATATTTATTTCATCATGCTTACACAAAGTAATGATATTAAAATCAATTGAGATAGAAAAGTGACGAACTTCTTTCGTTTTTGATTAGCATTTAAAATTCAATCATTGTAAACTTATAAAATTTTAGCTACATATTTTTCAACAGTACCTCTTCATTAAAAAATTATAACACATCATGGCATGAAATATTATCCAATACTGAAATGTTGATGAATATGATAACTTTTTATTCTTTTTATAGAAAACGGGTGAAATATCTAATCATTAATTAATGATTTTTATCAAAAAATTGTTTTTGAAACAATGTTTTCTATTTCTGAATTATTTTTTCCATCAATTTAAATAAAATTTTTATTTTTCTATGGGCATCTTGATAATGCGACGTAACTACCGTCAGAGAATAAAGGTTTTTTCAAGTATAAACATACTTTCTCACAACTTTGACCTTGAGATTTATTTATAGTCATAGTAAATGCTAAAACCAAAGTAAATTGCTTTGTGTATAAAATGAAAGACAGTGCAGATGTATCACCAGTATCTAAAGTTATTTTTAGTATAGACACTTTCGTTACAATTTTTTCTCCAGTTATTATTTTGCTTTTAATGTAGTATTATAATAAAGTAGTGATTCGCAATCGTCTTTCATTACATAATCCATCACAAACACTTAAGTTTCTTGTTTAAATTGCTCTTGTTCCAATTTTCAAATTAGGTTTATTAGGAGGTAGGCCTTTACAAATATAGTTTAAAATTTTCCTTAGAAAATTAATATAAATATTATCATCAGATTATTCCACACTTTTATAAGTTGCACCATGGAAGCTGTAATAAGTTTTCACTTCTCCTTCAATTTTATTCAAAATTTTATTTTTCTAAATATTTGTATTTATTATTAGAAGTTAGAATAACTCTATTCATTGAACAACTATTTATTTGACTAAATATTTTCGAACATACACCTTTTGTTATCCATTTTTTAGGAACTCTAAATGTATCAGTTTTCCTTTTTCTATATTTAAAAGTAATTTAAAAAATTTCGCATCACTGCAACATATATGAGTATTTACATTTTAAATTTGGAAGAGATTCTGAAGCAATAAAGATTTAATGGTTTCTTTTATTATCATCCTTCTATTAATATTTTTTACCACCTGAAGAATTTGACGGAAGTCCCCTCCTAAAACAAATAATTTATCACTTGACGTCCTATCAACTATTTCCAAAGCTTTTTTCGGAATCATGTAAGCCTTATCTGAAACAATAAAATCTACTCCTCTCAACTATTTTTTTCATTCCTAAATTCTATAAATGCGCTCTCAATATTCTTTAAGTCTAAAGGTAAACGAAAAGTTTAATGACTGGTCATTCTCTTAGGAAGCAATACGGACGCTGTACCAGTCCAAGCCATTGACGAAATATTTTTAAGTTTAGAATGATAAATTAATGTTTTGTATGAAAAAGTTTTTTTTGAACCTCCAGGACTGTCTATAAAATGAATTGTGTATATTTTTTTTTTGCAAATCATATTAAATATGTTCTTTTGATCATTATTTACCTGTAACTACATCGAATCAACCATTTATTTACAGAAAGCCTTAGCGTTATCATTTTTTTTGTGATTGTTTATCGTGTTACGGGTAAACTAAAAGATCTACATGGTTTATCTTCAGATTCAAAAATTTGATTAATATGTAAAAGATCCTTGATTTTTTTCATTAAAAATAAAATATTCTGTAAAATACTTATTATATTTATTTAAAATATTGTGACGAACAATATTTCTGAAAGTAAAACCAAAGCGAAAAGTTGTCTCAATTGATAAGGTGACATGACAGCATTCGCTAGTTCAAAAATATCAATAATTTGATTATCATATTCAATTAATACAATGGCTATAGCAGTATCTTTAAAAATTTTATAATCTATTCCGTTATACACTTTTTTATCTTTAGATAAAATAACTCCTCTAAATTTAATTATTCATTATTTTCAATAAAAAATGTTCATGATCTTTTGGAGAAACAATATTTAATTTTCCGATGGCAGTGTTTTTATTTACTTTTTTCCTTTTTTCCCAAATTTTTAATTTATCATTAAACATATAGTTTTCTGGAATATTCACGTACGTCAAATATTTTTCAAAATTATTTGTTTTATTTAATCTAAACCAAGCTGTTATATATGTTTTCCGGTTTTCTTAAGAACTTTGAATTTTGTTTTCTTTAAAAATTTTTTTTTATTTTTTGATAATCTTAATTTGTTTAATAATCTTAATTTTCTATAATAAATTTGAGCTGTATAGGAACAATATTTTTCTAACGATTTTGTAAAATCTATTTTATTTATGGTATTTTAGAATTGAACGAAAATTAAGAATGAAAAGAAATTGAAAAATCCAATATTTCATTTATGGGTAGAATCTAAATATGGGGGGTTGGCGCGCGGGTGCCAAGCCACACTAGTGTATATATATACATATATATATATATATATATATATATATTTCGGTACACGGTCAAAAAGCTATAGAACGCATGAGTTACCGTGCTTTGAAAATGATGCCATGCATTGCTAGGTGTTGTTAGGTGTTGTTATTGTTGTTGAAAAATAATAGTTAGTTGAGCTTGTAACCTCGAGCTGTGTACTTCTGTTCGGTTCTGTCAATCAAGTTTGGTTCCGTTTTTATAAAGTAACGTGTTTTAATTGTTACTCGTTAATGTAACAATTTTGGGGACTCGTCCAGGATTATACATCAACAGAAGAAACGAAGACAATGATGCGCGGCAACTCATTCGTTCTACAGCTTTTTAACCGTGTACCCACCAATATATATATATATATATATATATATATATATATATATATATATATATTAGAGAGGCGTTGCCCCCTCGTGCGCTTTGGGCGCGTACCCTCCATTGGATGTTCATTAGATTTTGTGGAAATCCAATAAAACGTTAATTAAAAAAATATTTAAAAAAATTTTAACTTATCGTGTCCCATGATTAAATCTGTAATAACATTAAAACATTATTTTGTAAGTTCGCGATTTTATAATTCATTGGCGCGAGATGAATGAGCTTAGCGAATCACTAATAAGCGAACTGTTTGTGGTTACCAATCACATGCTCTTAAGATCCTGTGTCACCACCAATTGCTAAAACTTTGTGCTATATATTGTTGCAAAGCTACTCGCCACTCGCTACGACTGCTTCGGTAGTCTGCCACGCTTTCACGGGTAAGGCAGTTGCAGTGAACTACTTTTTGCATATATTTAATACTTCAACCTTTAAGATCTAGATAGTGTTTGACCTATATCTGTCTGTTTGATGAATAATCGACACACGAAGTGCACGACTTAGTCGTTGCTCTCCTTTATATTGTTAACTTATTGTTGTCAAGCTTTTACTACTTCAATATACTTTACTGATTAAATGTAAAACGCGTGTGCAGTATTGTGTCTAATTTAGCGTGTGCCTTTTGTTCTCTGATATCTCCTTCTTCTCAAGTCCCTGTCCGGTTTAAACCTTTTGAAAATGCAGTCCACTTGAGTTCAATCTTGAACATTGTCCTTTGAGCCGGATTATGGGGAGGAGAGGAGATTCAGTCATCCTGCCGTTGAGGCCACGAGCTAGGTGCGAGAGTCGGGCATCCTGGCCTCCTTAACGTTCTTTGTAAACTTCGGGAGAGAGCGTCGTGGCGGACGCGGTCACACACACGTATGTGCTTGCTGATGCTTTGAGATCTCGCTCGTAGCCAGCCTTCTCCTTCTTTCTCCATAATGTTGCATCAGTAACAGTGTCTCCGGTGCGCACTCTACATCTCTCGGCTTTTTCTTGCTACTCCAGTCGGCCATTGTCGCTTGGCACCTACTCATTGTTAACGGAGGATTCAGCGTTGGACTTGCTTGTGAGCCTTTCGACAGCCATTGTTGTTTGTGCCCGCTCCTGCTGCTGCTGGTGTTGCTGCCACGGGCCTCTCTGTGCGGGCCAACTGCTGCTCACGC
Source organism: Copidosoma aretas (assembly GCA_030522625.1). Classification (NCBI taxonomy): domain Eukaryota; kingdom Metazoa; phylum Arthropoda; class Insecta; order Hymenoptera; family Encyrtidae; genus Copidosoma; species Copidosoma aretas. The sequence goes on along the minus strand of JAPYYV010009197.1, from coordinate 6,602 downwards.
CGCTGCTGCTGTTTCTGCCACGGGCCTCTCTATGCGGGCTACCTACTGCTCGCCCTGCTGCTACTGCAGGCCTCTCCATGTAAGCCACCTCATGCTCGCCTCACTGCTACTGTTGCTGCCACGGGCCTCTATATGCGGGCCACCTGCTGCTCGTCCCGCTGCTGCTGCTGCTTCTATAGCCGACCCCCACAGTTTACATTACTATCATTGCTGCTGACCTGCTGTGGTCTTCAGCGATATTAAGACACTAGTAAGTACCACTAAATAAATAAGTGCCTTTTATTTTAATTGGGTTGTACATGTTTACATGTTAGGTATAACCTTTATTTTCTGAAGTAGATTGCACGCGTATTATTTTTGCGAATTCGTACATTCTGTGAATATTTAAATACTTATTATTAAACAGTCAACGTCTACTCTTTACTTGTAAAGTATTTACCTATCACTCTGGTTGTTGAGTATTGTTCCTGCCAGGTCATAGTTGTTATTCAGAGTAATCATGAGCATGCAAGCGCTGTACTCTACACAGCTTGGTCTTTATACTAAGTTTAAATATGCCTTTGCAAATTTTAATAAACTTGGCACAGCCAAGATGACCAAAGGCCAAGCTGTCTCCCGACTACAATAGGTAAAAGTCCTGTTCTCTACACAGCTTGGTCTTTATACTCAACATGCATACTTTTCTGACAATGCCTTTGATATTGAAGACACATATGACTCTGTCGTAGGAGAGTTTAAAGATCACTTATCTGCTTTGAATAGTGGTTTCTCCTGGAATAAATGCAGCTCCCGTTTCGAATAACTATCAGAGTTATTCTTCGTTACCCAACATCGATCTTCCGGTTTTCTCTAATAACTTCGATCACTGAGAGAATTTTCGTGATGTTTTTAGAGCTCTGGTTCACCGAAAGGAAGATATATCTCTCATTATAAAACATTAACATTAACATTTGCGCAGTCACGTTTCCGGGGAAGCCTCTGACCTGATTAGAAATATCCATCTTACAGAAGACAATTACACACAGGCATGGGGTGTCTTAACTACGTTTTACGATAATCATCGCCGTTCAGTGTTAACTTACACTAATTCTGTGTTTAACTGTCAGCCAATGAAATCTAGCTCCTGCCTTGAAATGAAGCGAATTGCTATGGAACTGTTAGGCCCCTTTGACTCGCTCGTAGCCTTGGGGAGAAGGGTAGAGGAAAAAGATATATTTATCGCCCTTGTAGCCAGCAATTTCGATTTCCGCATCCAGGGCCTAATTTGTTACAAAGTTTTTTTGAGATAATTTATAATGGCAGTTCCATCAATTCGTCTTCACTGCTGATGTGGAGAAGATGTTTCGCCAAATCTTAGTCCATTAGGATGACCAAGTCTTTCAGGCAATCCTCTGGAGATCTAAGTCTTCTGCTCAGTTAAAGACGTTTTTGCTTACCACTGTTACCTTTGGTCTGGTAAGTTACCCTTATCTAGCTACTTGTGTTTTGCGACCGCTGGCTACTGAGTACGCTATTTCTTATCCTATAGCTTCTAAAGTTATTCTAGAGGAGTTTTATGTTGACGACTGCCTGTCGGGTGGTCACTCTTTGGAGGACGCCAAGCAGAAATGTAATGACCCCGACCGATCAACCACAAAAAAATATCTTACGTTAACATAATTTATTTTCATACAAATCCACTGCGCATTATTTCTTGCCCGTAAATATCAAAATTCATACTGCAACATGTTCGATCAAAGCTAGGGTTTTTCGATACTGACAAAAAGTATCGATACTTACGGTATCATAAAATTGATGCATTGAGAAGTATTAGTATCAAAGTATCGATACTTTTTACTGTGTATCAAATGGTATCAATGTATCAGTAAAATAATTTTTTATTTTAAATAATTATTATCTTCTTCATGCACTTATTTTATCAGCTGTATATGGCTTGTAATTTTCCCGGAAATTTTCAAAACACATAACAGCGTATAGTACTGTATGGTTAATTATATGTCAGATAAACACCACACAAAATTGTTATGGGCTTCTGCTTATCGAAAACATTGATATTTAATGGTAAAAATTAATGTACTTGTACATATATGAGTATACGTACAATATATAATAAAAACATAGTACATTCTGTAATATCTGAACTGTTGATGTAATAAATATATATTCCTAATTGAATAACTTTTCACTTAGATTAATTTTTGTTAAGGAACTTTTCCATTAAATTAGTGTATTAAACCTGCAATTGCATGAAACAAATTTAAGTTTGATGAAAAATGTTTTCCAGAAATGTCTAATACCCGATACTTCACCAAAGTATCAAAGAATCGAGAGTTTTTGATAGATCACAGTATCACGAAAAGTATCGATACCTGCGAAAAATTGGCGAACACCACTTACAGCTTGGTTTAAATTAAATAAAGTAAAAGATTATGCTATTAACGGAGGAATTAAAAGACCATTAACGGATTTTTCTAAATTAATTTTAAATAAAATAAAAGGAGAGTCTTTCAACGACATAAAAACTTACAACATTCGGTTTGATAGAAAATAATAGTCAAATCGATGATATATTTGAAGAGACCAGTACTGTTCTGCTACTTTTTCAATTGAGACATTTCTTTTCGCGGTTTTTACTTTTGGATAACGTTCAAGGTGATAAAATTTGGAAAAAAAATAAAAATCATTTTTTGGAAGATTTTCCTAATGAATTAAAAAATTAGGCTTTGCTTCACATTAATGAAATTTAAATATTGGAAGTGGATCTTGTGAATCATTTAACCTACTAATACCAAAAAACATAAGATTGGGACCGATTGTAATATTGAAGAAATTGCTTTCTGTAAATAAATATTTCAGTCACTGTACAATCAATTAAATGAACCAAAGAAACATTTTCAAACCTATGTGTAAAGAAAATTATAAAATTTGTTTTATAGATGGTACAGAAGGATTCGGAAAAACATTTTTGTACAAAACATTAATTAACTACTTTATTTCTGAAGGAGAAGAGATGTTATCAATGGCTTGGACTCGTATTGCATCTGTTTTAGTTACTAAGGGGATGAACAGTCATATAACTTTCCGTTTACCACTGGGTCTACATAACATTGAGAGCTCGTTTTAGGAAATTAAATCTGAAAAAAAATTGGGAGACGTTGATTTGATAAGTTGGGATAAAGCATCTATGATTCCTAAAAAAGTTCTGGAAATAATCGACAGAACTTTACAAGATTTATAAAATACGACAAGTAATTTTGGAAATAAACTTATAGTATCATCATATATACAGTAAAAACTTATAGATAGAAATTTTAAATAATGTTTGTATAGGTTTACCAATACATGAACTAAATTTGAAAATTTGAAAATTTGAGCTATAGCTGTGTTAATAATAAATCTATGTACAGCAGAAGATTTATGTGATGGTGTAAGATCACAAAAAACAAAAATTTTAAAGTTCTATATTAAAGCCGACATTATGACTAAAGAAAAAGTTAGATATAGAGTATTTTTACCAAAAATAACATTAAATACCGCACATACATCTTCCTTACCCTTTAATCTATACAGAAAGCAACTTCCTCTGGTCTTGGCATTTACTATGACTATAAATAAATCCTAAGATCAAAGTTTCGATGATGTTGGTTTATACTTGGAAAGGCCTTTGCTCTCTCATGATCAATTATTCGTAGCTTTGTCAAGATGCAAAAATAAAAATGGGATTTTTATAAAAAATAGACTGTGAAAATAATTCAGAAGTAAAAAATATATTAAGGGATACATTTTAAAAGATAGATTTTGTAGAATTTATGAATTACAATAATTTGAATAGCATTATGTTTTGGATTGAAAAAATAGAAGTTATCATACAAACCAATGTTGCCTTATCTCATTATAGTACAAGAAATGACGTATTATAATTTTAAAATGGCAGTTTTTTTTTTTTTAAACTTCATGTGGTAAACTTTATTTAAAAATGAGTTTCAAATTTTATGGGGTTAAGTGGAAAAATTTTTATTGATGAACATAAATAAATATGTTTTTTTATAAATTAAAATTTAATAATTTTCCTTCATTACAGAAAATTTATGAAGCTTTTCATTTTTGAACAAAACATTTTCTTATATGATATCTAAATATACGTATTAAAAACAATTATTATGAGAATAAATTTATAGTAAAATTCTATTTTTGTAGACTATCATTTAATGAAATCATCAAAATCATAGTTATTGTATTCTACCCATGTTATAACTGATTTTTAGATTAAACAATTCTTTTTAATTGTTTTTATTACGTATATATCCAAGAAATTTATAAAAGACAGACAGGCTCTTCTTAAAGAAATGACAATAATGCATTTTGATAAATGTTACTTACTGATTTTTTTTTAAAGTTGGGTACAGTAGAGTGCTGTCTTTTTGTGGTTACGTAGGGCTTGTGACAAAAGCCTTTCCATTATAATTTTTTTGTTCAAACTGAATCATTTATTTGATATTTATAAATAAAGTGAGGATTATATGCACATAAAAATGACCAAAATATACATGCTAATATGCACGTAAATATGTATGAATATGCAAAAAATTAAAATTAAAATAGGTCTTATTCATCATTTATTAATTTTTTTATTAAGATTGCGTATGTAATTTTACAAATTACTCATGTTTCTATAAAAGTATACAACCATATCGTGTTTTAAATTTTTTATTTTTAAATTGTGTCTTCTGTTATTCAAAAATAATTTGTAAGCAGAAAAGGACCGTTCCACATCAACCGAAGTTACAAATAAATTTATCGGCTGCTTCGCTTCGTATTTGTTGCAAAAAAATTTCATAATTTCTTGACACATAATTTGTCCGCAATGTAGACTTATCTGGGTGTTATGATGCACGCAATACTTTTGAAGAAAACATCGTGAGTTTATAAATAGGTATATTCTTACGTATATTTCTTCTCTCCAGCCGCAAACGATGCACTACTGTTTACATCCGACAGAAGTTTTTGTCTCGGGCCTTTTTTCCGTAATTTAGCAATAAGAGTTGCTGTACCAACGTGCTGTTATAACTTAAATATTTTTTTGTATTATTTTTATACGATTTTTTCCGTCGTATGTAAATATTCCGGGATCTAGTATTATTCACAATAAAACAGATGTTTTTTCGGGTGGAATTATAAAAATATAGCACCTATAATTTTTATTTGAAGAAATTTTGCTGCGATCAAAGCCGTAAGTTTTGTTATGCTCCACAAACACAACTTAACCAATTTATATGAAATAAATAACATGAAAATAGTATCATATGTAGCTATTCTAGAAAATAATCTTTTTTTCCATATTTGCATTACAGTACTATAATAAATGAATTACAGTAGTATGTAATATTTTGAGTATTTGTTCGCAAAAATATGCTAAATATGCAAAAAAAATATGCAAGCTATGCAAAGAATGCAATATATGCTAAAAATGAAAAAAATGCTAAAAATATGCATTCGAACATGCTAAATATGAAATGGCATCCAACCCGAATCTTGTTTATAAAAGATGTATTTATAACGTTTGTGTATTAAGTTTCTTGAAGAATGAATTTAAAATTTCTAACTATGTTATGTTGTTATTTATTTGAACAGTCAATGTAAATATTAGTAAAATTTTATTAAAACTTTAACATACTGATAAATGGATGATGTTATAAAAATTTTAGTGGAAAATCTTTTGATATTCGGCAAACTTCCACGGTTTATATTATCATAAGTATCATGTAATTTTTGAATAATGCATAGACTATTATCATGTCATAATAGTGTATGCATCAGTTCCTGAAATTTACCTAATAGATGGAATAATACAAATGAAGTAAAAGTATAACGTGGCCTGAACATAGAAAAATAGATAAAAAAAGTTATAGAGCTATAAAGATATGCAATTTTGACGGTGCGAGATATGTGCATCGAATGTGGGGGCGTGGGGGAGCTGGGAGCGAGCCAGAAGAAAAGGCCAGGCGATGAGGGGGGCGTTGGAGAGCCTAGCATATTTTCAAGCATCCTTTAAATAACGTATAGAACAAGAGAATTTTACCTTGATTTTTGGGGAGGGGGCCTCTGTAGAAAAATGTATATTTGTGGGGGGGGGGGGGGGTATGGGGGGGGGTGCGGGGCGGGGGGGGAAAAAGTGACCTGCCCCATATATATATACACATATAAATACACAGTGTGCAGAATATACTATGTGCAGAAATTAATTTTCCATAATGCTGGAGTTTTTAGTTACTAATAAACAATTTATTGTCATAGTATAGATGGACATATTTTATTAATACACAAATTTTCGTTTTCTTCTCGGCAAATGTATATTTTCTTATCATGTAATTTTTGGATAAAGCATACACTATTATCATGTCATAATAGTATATGCATCAGTTCCTAAAATTTACCTAATAAATGGAATAATACAAATAAATTAAAAGTACAACGTAGCCTGAACTTAGAAAAATAGATAAAAAAGTCATAGAGCTATAAAGATATGCAATTTTGACGGTGCTAAATATGTGCATCGAATGTGGGGGGGGGGGGGGGGGGGGGGGGGGGGGGGGGGGGGGGGG
>JAPYYV010009196.1:0-20601 GCA_030522625.1 Copidosoma aretas | reverse complement strand
ATAACACATAAAAAATTTTACATCTAAAACACTAAAAATTAAGGTAATGTTTTCCATCAACCAACATCTCTCTATTTGTGCTCCGCGATGATTTTCTTTCCCTTTCGAAAAACTTATAAGAATCGTTATTTTTGGTCTATTTTCCTTCCTTTCCTTTTTTCTTTCCAAGATAAAGCGTATTTTTAGATAGTTTGAGGATAAGTCATAATAACAACCAATTGAACAAACATTAGACGTCTGCATCGATCTGCTAATCATGCAAAAGTTTCTGGTAATTGCTTACTGTATTTAAATAAAAATAGTAACCAGTTTTATCATGTGTGTATTCTATAATAATGTTACATATTGCTGTTAAAGATTTAAAAAAATTATGCAATACAATGAATAATTTAATATCGTATATCATAAGTTATATCTTTAAAAACTGATTAATTACTAAGCAGTAAATAAAAATTTAAATTAAAATAAGTTATGAGCAACAATAGAAAAGGGAGTTTTTTTTAAACTATTCTTCTTTTGGCACGCCTTGGCATTGGCACTAGGATTAACGAAGAAAAACCGTAAAGCTGGCCAGAATTTAATACCGGACTCCTAGACTGAAGAAAACGCATGTTGGAGGGATCGGATAGTAAATTCCGGCCAGTGTGATTCTGGCAGGAATTGGATACCGGACCCCCGAAACAAGAAAACCCATGCTGGAATGGTTGGGCATTGAATTGTATTCGGCGTGACGCAGTGCTATATTTCGATTTTTTTATGGTAGAAGTATTTAGTACGCTGCGGAAAAGCTATTCTGAGTACTGTTTGAGTCGTCACATACACTCGTTCACCGTTGCTGGCTGTGTCTCCATAGTACAGATATGTTTATATGCCAGTACGAGGACTAGCACAACGCAGATTTTAGGCTATTTGTTCAAGGAATCAAATAAAAAAAATTTGAAAAAATTCTGCTTGCGTAGAAAACTAATGCAGATAAGCCCAATTTACTTTAAAATGATTTTGTAACAACATGAGCTTCAAAAAATAAAACAACAGTAAATCTCAAAGAGAAAGCGAGGTAGACCAAAAACAACAGTTCTAGGGGTTTCCTAAAGAGATGATAAATAGTGAGGCGCACTAATAAAAATATTATTATCCACTTTCAAACATAAAATTCATTTTCCATATTTTGGATATATTATGATAGAATAGTGGTTACAAATTTAAAAAAAAATTACAGCACGTCAAGAATATTTATATGAATGTGCACAAATTATTTCGGTCTTATTCCATGATGATATATCCTTTACACAAAAGAGACACGCTGTATCTCGAGGGAAAAGCCTGATAAACCAAAAATAACAATTTTTATGGGTTTCCTAATAGAGAGAACAATATCGCACACGCTAATAAAGTAGTTAGTCAATACATTATTTTTACTTTAATAAATGTCGTTACTTCTGTACTTAAATATGTCTTTACTATATGTATCACAAAATCAGTATTTTTCTTGCACAACTAATTATTGAAAATTTTGAATAAAACAAATCATTTGAAAACAGGGTATTTCTGTCATGAGAAATTAAGAAACTTTAACAAAGACCAGCACTATTCACGATTAAAAAATTATTTCAAAAATTTTCCACTACATCAGCAACCTTATGTTGTCATCTGGGGCTACCTTTTTACCATTATAGTTGTTCAAAGAATGATTAAATAATGCATACATAAGTTTCATTTAAAACTAAAACATGTATCTATAATCCAATGATATAAACATAATTAGGTCAACAATTCCAATCAGTTCTACGTTTTCTTTGATTTAAACAGTACAATGAGAAATCATCGATGTCACTCATCCCACATAGCACAAAACGTTTCCCAAATGTTTCTAAAACGTTTCATTTGAAACTTACAAGCGTTTCTCTCAAGAGCTCAGAAACATCTTGAAAACGGTTTCAAAACCGTAAAATGTCAGTTGCTGAGCTCAGCATAAGTCATATGATAAGTTTCTGAAACCGTTACAGAATGTTTCTGAAATGTAACTGAATTTTGTGCAAAATTAGGAGGAAAATAAATCATTTCTGATGGTTAAAAATAACAAAAAAAAAAAAATAAAAACAAAAAAAAAAAAAAAAAAAAAAAAAAAAAAAAAAAAAAAAAAAAATGCTGGACCTGGGACATGAACCAGGCCCGCTAGGATAAGACACGAGTATATTATTTATTTGGCATGAGTTTTTTCTTATTCACATTTTGAATTTTATTTTTATTGTTATTTTTTATGAATTCAGGAATCGCTGAATTAATACTCAGCACATTACATTAAAACGGACGAAAGTCGAACATCCCTCTCGGCGCACAGTGTAAAGAAACGCAAAAAAATGTGTCAAAATTCCCGCTTCAACTGAATTTTGACTCTAGTTTCAGAATCCGTTCTCCTCGCATGTCTTTGTTGCAGCACATATCGTGTAGGTGACGCTAAAGTCGTCCCTTACCCAAACCTGGTTTGTAATGATTTTTTGAGGCGCTGAACACGAAACTTACATTTGTTTTGCAAAAAAAAATTGTTTAATTAATTTGTTTGAAGAAACATGGATTCCAAAATTGTTTAAAAACAAGCAACACATATTTTCTATGGATTTCAAGTTTTACCGTTACAAACTTGAGATTTATTTTGCAAAAAAAATTTGTTTAAACAATTTGTTTAAGCTAACATTGATACCAAAATTTTTTTAAACACAAGGAGCACATAGTTTCTATAGATTTTAAGGTTTCTCGTTACGAATTTGTCATTTATAATACAAAAAAAATTGTTCAAACAAACATGGATTTAAAAATTTTTATTACACAAGTAGCACACATTTTCTATGGATTTTAAAGATTTTAGTTACAAATTTTACATTTTTTTAGCTACAAAATAATTTTTAAACAGACATTTTAAGTAAATATTAGGACTAAACTCTTTTTAAACTGGCAACAATTAGTTTTTATAGTTTTTAAAAGTGATGAATTTGGGTTCGAGATTTATATTGCAAAAACTGTTTATCAAACAAATTATTGAACCAATGTTAAAATTATACGTTGTGCGCAATATTTTAGATTAAAATATTTAAATTCATTGATGGAGCAGTTTAAAAAACTGTTTTGTGCCGGTTTATAAGCTTTTGTTACACATAGTCGTTTATGATTAAAAAAAATTTCCCACTACCTTGGGATATAAAGTGTGACTCTTTTCAAAAATGCACACAGTGCAATATGTTATGTATCAATTTATAGGGTAACTCCTCTATAAATTATTTATTTTTAAGAACGAACATAAGAAAATGAAGGTTTTTATGTTATTATAACTTTGAGATGAAATGCCTCAAAGTTTTTGTCGGTTAGAGAGGTAAACAATAATATCTTCGAAGTACTGAAATATTTTAAAAATGCCACAGGTAGCTATTACTGTTTTCGCTGAAGCTCGTTTTACATACTTGTCTGAATTTCTTTCGTGTATTTTATGCATTTATTATTTAACTGTATCGTAATACGCAATATGTAAAATTGGAAAAAATTGTACATAAATACTCTAATTACCTATTTGTTGTTACACATTTTTTTAAAATATAATTGTATCCATACACATGAACAAATAACTTTTATTAAATGTCATACACTTGTACTGAGAAGACCCTGGAAGTTTTCCTGCAGGATCTTTGGTATAGGTACTAGTTCAGAGTTCACTCTCATAAACAATTTTTGCAATGATTATCTTGACTTAAAATAAACAATGCTCATACATGTCGAAATTCATTTCCCATTAAGATAATACTTCTTTTAAAATTAAAGTACTATTCATTAATTCAATTAGACGTTCTAGTTTCTTCTCACTCGATTCTACAATATTTACTCAAGGTGGCTCATCACGCATATATAGCACATATTTTGAATATTTTATTATGAATATTTACTGAAAGTTACAAGAAGTGTCCCTTAGCCTGACGATAATGTAGCTAATGCTAAGTATGATGCGATTTTATTCATATAATTTTGTTGTTAAATTTTTTACGTACCAAAGCTTAAAAGAAAACTTAATAAATTACCTTAATCTTTTTCAATTTACATTCAATGGTTAATTTTTTGGATTCATTTTCTTCCTTGAAAAAATCCATTGGGAGTTACCACGGAAAAAATCTCAAAAACTTGGATAGGTTTCCCAGAAAGTTCAGTTGTTTATATATAAATACGAAAAATAAGCGAACAAATGACTTTCCTGGGAAATCTATCCAAGTTTTTGCAATCAATTCCCTGGTGACTCCCAATGAGCTCGTTCAAGGAAGAGAATAAGCCCAAAAAATTTTTAATTAGATGTGAATTGAAAAAATTTTTAGTAACTTATCAATTCGAATTCTTTTTTTCAACATCCAAAACGTCCTCGAACAAACTTGTATTACCTTCAACAAAAAAAAAAAAAATTTTATACAACAAATATATATGTAATAATTAGTATAAAAAGATAGTACATACAAATACCACGTTTTTCTAACCTTTTTGACATTTACTACTTTGAGTCAAATGAATGTTCAAAAAAAGCACATATCGTGAGTCGATTTCGCAGTCTTGTATGCCATACAAAGCACGAGCTTATGGTATTGTAGATTATTTAGCCCAACTTTTAGCAGCATTTATAAAGCAAATCGTATAAGAAATCCTTTTTAAAAGTTAATGTCGAATTAATAAAAGAGGACCTCTAAAAAAGCTAAAAATTGTATCATTCGACCTCTTACCATTTATGTACTCGTTTTTGCTCAAACTATTTGGTTATAAGACCTTTTTTCAAGGAATAAATAACCAATCTCTTAGAAGTGACATGTAGAATGAAAAAATAATTGGGTCGTCTGTTCGTTTAAGACTCATAATCCCATAATTGTTTAAATAACTTTTACAACCAATGCTTTTCACAATATAAATTTAGAATTCCCTATCATCCCGGTGAAGAACAATAGAAAAAAATTATTTGGCTTGTTATACTTCATAATATTTATTTAAACAATTTTCTAAAAGAATTTTTTACCAAAACTAATATTAAATTCGTAACAATACACTTTTAAACACATGGAAAATATGTACCGCATGTAATTTAAAAATTTTAAATTCATGTTTGTTTAATCATCTTATTCAAGCAATTATTATCGCAAAACAAATATCAAATTTGTAACAAGGAACCTTAAAATCCATGAGAAAAAAAAATGCTATTTCTGTTTATAAATTTTTTGCATCCATGTTTGTTTTAACAAATTATTTGAACAATATTTTTTTGCAAAATATCTGTCAATTTTGTAGCGAAAAACTTTAAAATCAATAGAAAATACGTGCTACTTGTGTTTTAAAAATTTTCAAATCCATGTTTGTTTAAACAAATTGTTTAAATAATTATTTTTGCAAAGCTAATGTCAAATTTGTGACGCAAAACCTCAAAGTTTTCAGAAAATATGTGCTGCTTCTGTTTTGGAAATTTTCAAATCCATGTTTGTTTAAATAATTTTTTTTTTTTTGCGAAATTACTGTCAAATTTGTAGCGAGAAACCTTAAAATTCATAGAAAATATGTGCTGCTTGTGTTTTGAAAATTTCTTGAACCATATTTGTTGAAACATATTGTTTAAGCAATTTTTTTTGCAAAACAAATGTAAAATTTGTAACAAGAAACCTCGAAATCCATAAAAACATGTGCTGCTTGTGTTTAAAAACTTTTCGAATCCACGTTTGTTCAAACCAATTGTTTAAACAATTTTTTTTTCAAAATAAATGTCAAATTTGTAACATAAAACATCGAAATCTATAAAAAAATGTGCTTCCTGAGTTTTAAAAATTTCCATGTCCATCTTTATTTAAACAAGTTGTTGAAAAAACTTTTTTTTACAAAATAAATGTCGAGTTTGTAACAAAAAACTTTAAAATCCATAGAATATATCTACTTCTCGTTTTTTAAAAATCTTAGAATCCATGTTTGTTTAAACAAATAGTTGAACAAATATTTTTTGAAAAAAATGTCAGTTTTGCGTACAGTGCCGCAAAAAATCTTTAGAAACATTTTTACTTTTTTAAAAACCAGGTTTGGGTACAGTGACGACTTTAGCTCCACCTACACAATATGTGCTGTAACGTAGACATGCAAGAGAAACGGATTCTGGCAATAGAGTCAAAATTCAGTTACAGCGGAAATTTTGACACATTTTCTTGCGTTTCGCAGGCCTGTGGGCAGATTGAAATGTTCTTAAATATGTGCTATATACATTCGGTTAGGGATCAATGCTATAATCGAGGGTTTCGAGAGTCGAGATCCAGTCGATGAGGTCGTCGCACAGTGGGAAAAAAATGACCTTTTTTGGAAAAAAATCTGCCTTCACTACAAATCTTAACCGATTTACAAATTACTTTTTTTTAAATACTCGTCAGTGTATGGGCTTCACTGTATTACTGCGACTTTTTCGATTCGGATCTAACATAATCTCAAAAAAAATGATAAACTATAGAAAATTGCTACTCGTGATTTTTACTTCATAAAACAGATGTTTTTATGGTTGAAATTGATAAGGAATCTGACAATCATTATTGCAGTTGGAGTCAGATAGAAAAATTGATGGTTAATAATACCATAACCTGAAAAGTAATTAGTATGCTCAAAATAATGGTTTTATTAGGAAAGAATCTGCCCTTAATACTAACCTAAACCTATTCAAATAGTTTTTGTTTGAATACTCGTCAGTTAATTGGCTCAACAATATCCAGCAGGTCTTTTTATTTAGATTCAACATAATCTTAATTTTTACATCCAACTAACAATTTTCACATCACAAGTAAAACTTTTCAGTTCTTCCACTTCATCCTTTTTAAGTTTAGTTTAAAAATACTACATTACCTTAAGGTCTATGTGAAAATTTAATGATATCAAAGGATTCGAATGCAAGTTTAATTTAACTTTATTTATTATAACATAAGGTTAACTGTTTGCTTTTAAATAAATTTTGAAAAATATGACCATATTTGAAAAAATATTATAAAAATCTTTAATATTTTTCTTAAGTTTTATGTACAAAAAAAAATTGCCTATCTTTTCACACAGTTAAAAAGTAAGTAAATAAGTATACTAATAAGTAACAATTCTTTCGCTTCTTCAGTAAGTTCCTTAGATTTTTTCTCTTCCCGTATACTCTTTGATGCTATTAGTGGATCTGATGAGACAAGTAAGTGATGCAGAATATCTGTATAAGTAGATATCCTACTATGCAATCTGCTATTCTCCAATCTTGTTTTCCTAAAAATTTTGTTACTGCACTCAAGTGACTCTTCAGAGTACCTTCCAATTGGTAGTTTAAAATAATTGATAATATCACCACCGTGTATAAGAATTTTATGAACTGAAGGTGGCATTGCGTACCAAGGATATAATTGTATGCAATGTTGAGCTGTTTTTAAAGCATAAGCCTTAAACTTAAAGACGTCAACTTTTTTTTTCAGGTTAGTGCTTGCATTATTGTATGAAGCCTTCTTATCAGATTTGAATCAATACCAGTTGCTTGAGCAGCGAGTTCATGATTTGCGAAAAAGTGCTAACCATTAATATTAATGCTACAACATCAATTAAGATAGACTTGATGAATGCAACAATATGGTTAGCAATTAGTATGGTTACTAAAGATTATTGTGTTAATATACGGGCTCACATACGACCTACACATGGGAAAAACATAAGGCCGCTCCCACATAAGAGCGTGCGTATGCGTACGTATGGCACACATCGAGACGTTCGATATTCGATATAAGATTACACGTACATACGGTAACATATGTACTGCACAAGTGGACAACTTATTATGACGGTTACACGTGTATGATACGAGTAGTTCACGTGCAGTCCATATGTGGTCTACGTGTAGTAAACTACACGTGCACATGTGCTGAGTGTAATAAGTGACAGTCTACTGCAGCCTCATGTTAAATACGTCCATACCTGCAAGTACACTCAGAAAAGTAAAATACAATAGTACATGTAGGAAAAGTGGCAAACACATTGATGTAAAAAACTATTATAAACCATAACTGCGTGATTAAATACCCATTGCACATTCTTATACCTGAAACTGTACTACACTTTAGCTGACTACAGTACAAACCCTAACTACTATTACATATTGTAAAGTGAAAGTTCAAAAATTAAATGGGTTAAGCAAGATCGTGGATACACTACAAATCGAAGTATGTGATTTTATCCCACATAAGACTGTAGTTTTCTTAAACACTTTTCACTCACTTTTATGTGCGTAAATTTAAACATTGTAATTGCGTATTTATCATTTACACACTTAAGAGCGTTGTTTTAACACACTTTATGTATGTAAATGATAAATATACACTTATAAAGTGTATAATTACGCACATAAAAGTAAGTAAAAAGTGTTACAGAAAATTACACACTTAAGTGGGTTGAAATTACACTGTTTGATTCGCAGGGAATCCTAAAAAATCATTATTTTGAACATACTTATTACTTTCCTACTGCAATAATGATTGCCAGATTCCTTATCGTTTTCTCCCCTGACAACACCTGTTTTCTGAAGTAAAATTCACGTTTTAGCAATTTTCTATAGTTTATCATTTTTTTTTTTTTTCATGTTAAATCCAAATAAAAAAGTCGCAGTGATGCAGTCAAGCTCATACACTGACAAGTATTTAAAAAAAAGAAATTTAAAAATCTGTTGAGATTTGTAGTAAAGGCAGATTATTTCACAAAAAAATCATTATTTGTAACATACTTATTACTTTTCGGGTTATGCTACCATTGACCATCAATTTGTCTATCTGACTCCAACTGCAAGAATGATTATCAGATTTCTTATCAATTTCAACCATGAAAACATCTGTTTTCTGAAGTAAAGATCACGATTTAGCAGTTTCCTATAGTTTATCATTTTTTTTAAGGTTATGTTGGATTTAAATCAAAAAAGTCGCAGTGATAAAGTGAAGCCCATATACTGACGAGTATTAAAAAAAAAAATTTGAAAATCGGTTATGATTTGTAGTAAAGGCAGATTTTTTTCCAAAAAAGGTCATTTTTTTCCCACTGTGCGTGGTCTCGACTATCAAAAGCAGTCTGTTCGGCTGTTCCGCTGACAGTGTTCCCTGTCGCAGTGAATCTCAAGGCGCAAAATTCAAATGCGCTCTATTGGCAAAACCGCTAAAACAAAAGTACCTGACCCCAAGCATAATAACCCGGTAACCCGGGGGACAGCGACTAAATAATATGATGATTGAATAAATTATTGATTAAACAACGACATTACCTGAATCTCAAGCTTTTAGACCCAGTAGCCCGGGGGACAGCGACTAAATAATGTAATGTGATAATTAAATACATTATTTAATATATATAAAAACAATCGGAATTCGAAGCTTTTTAACCAAGTAACCTGGATGACAGCGAGCAAATAATGTACTAATTCATAAATTACGATGAATATCAAAAGTTTTCCTAGATCCCAAACTTTTTTACCCAGTAACCTGGAGGACAGCGAGTAAATAATATTGTAACTAATAAATTATTATGAAAATAATAACATAACCTAAATCCCAAGCT
Organism: Copidosoma aretas; assembly: GCA_030522625.1. Classification (NCBI taxonomy): domain Eukaryota; kingdom Metazoa; phylum Arthropoda; class Insecta; order Hymenoptera; family Encyrtidae; genus Copidosoma; species Copidosoma aretas. The sequence continues at coordinate 11,004 of JAPYYV010009196.1, read as the reverse complement.
TCTTAACTTAGTAGCCCCGAGGACAGTGAGTAAATGATGTGATAATAAGTAAATTCTTGATCAAATAGCAACATACCCTAAATCCAAAGCTTCTTAAACGAGTAACCCGGGGTACGGCGACTGAACAATATTATAATTGAATACGTTATTAATCAAACACCAACACAACCTAGATCCTAATCTTTTTAACGAAGTAACCTGGAGGACAGCGAGTAAATTATATAGTTAGTAATAAATTATTAAAAAAATATAATGTTTCCCTAAACACCAAAATGTTTAACCTAGTAACCTGGATTATAGCGAGTCAATATTATAGTAACTAATCAATTATAATAAAAATAACAGTTTCCGTAAATTCCAGACTTTTTAACCCAGTAACCTGGAGGACAGCAAGTAAATAAGATAGTAACTAATAAATTATCATTAAAATAAAAATGTCCCTACATCCCAAACTTTTTAACTCAGTTGCCCAAGGGATAGTAAGTAAATAATGTGATAATTGAATAAATTATTGATTAAATAACCACATATCCTAAATCCAAAGCTTCGTAAACCAGTAACCAGGAGGACAGCAAGTAAATCATATATTAACTAATAAATTATTATAAAAATAAAAAGTTTTCTTAAATCACAAACTTGTTTAGTGACGTATAGCCAATACTATTAATTTCTTCTTAATATTAAATACTATAAAATCACAAAGAATCTAAAACCATGTGACTCATCGGGGCACATACTGTAAATTTCGTAAGAAATACAAACTATCAAAAGACAAAGCATCTCAAGTAATCGACTCAGTGAGAATACTAGTAATTTCTTTTTAATAAATACTATTGAAAACAAAGCACTTTAAACTAATTATCTGAGGGCATATATTGTCCAGTTCTTAATAAACATATAGTATTAAATAACAAATACTATTAATCCAAATGACACAGCGCGCATACTCTCAATTTCCAAATTAGTTCATAATATTTAATGACAAAGCACCGAAAATAATTTAAACCATAGTGCATGCTGATAACATAAGGAGTAATACCAGTTACCCCAAAGTGTTGACTATTCTCGCGTTTTAATTAATAACATTATTGTTAACAACAAAAGATTTAATTCCAGGTAACCCAGCACGCTTAATTTCTTTGCATTTTAATTATCACATTATTGTAAATACCGATAGCACTAATACCGGATGACTCAGAGCCCTCAATTTCCTAGCGTTTTAATTGATAATCATATATACCGTACTAGATAATACCTGATAACCCGCTGCGTTTAATTGCCTAGCTTTTAGTTTATTGACGTAACAATTATTTACAAAACAAAGATGATTTCAACCAAATAACCTTGATAAACACTAACCTTGCTTTCATTTTATTTCAATATTATAACATAGTATTAATGGACCACAAAGGCACTCTAAGTAATTATCATAGTGATAATTAAAACAAAAATATAATGAAAACATCATATATGGCAAAATATTTTTCGCTTACATACCTGCACATGTGCGCCTACTTGCATTTAATTTTTCAATTTAAAGTAGGCCATAATCTTGAATTACGGCTCTGGAAAATAAATAGTGACTTTATCTTCTTCATTTCTGATAAGTATTGTAGTACGGATATAATATTCATATATGACTTATTTTGCGATAACTTGCCCAGATTGTTTACTGCGTTGGTACTCGAATTTCAAACCGAAATTAAATGTTACAATGCACCATATCTACGTAAAACTAGGTTCTCTAACTGATGGAATAGTAAAAACGGGTATCAGAATCAGTTTTAATCGAAATATTAAGGGATAAAGGGTCGAAATGTCCTTTCGGCCCCCTCGTCACAATCTCTTTTTTTTAACTTTCTACCCTTGGTGTACTTACGTATACATCAGGAGCCCCAACTAAAGATGTGCGTCGAAAACTTTGTTTTTTACTCTACGAGTTGCCAACAATATCAAAGCCACACTTAGTCATTTAGTTATGCAACAAAGCGCATACATTTTGAGCGAGTTTTCATCGCAATAAATTGACCACTACGTCATTGGCTCTAAAAACGAAGAGAAAAGATTTTCCATCCCATCAAACGGTTGATTCTCGTACTATACTCCGGATGTTAAAAAACGTTACCGTATTCACTTAATACTCAGTCTTCGCTAAGCGTTTGTAACCTTAATTTATGCGTTTACCAAAGCTATATGTTATTTGCAGCTGTATAATCTTTAGAAATTTTGTCCAAAAAAAACCGATCTAGGATCCTTACACGTTGATGTACACAAAATAGTGTACAGTAACCTATTATTCTATACCCATACATTCTTAATCCATCAGTTTGTATCAGTCTAGCTATGAAGCTATTATTGATGATAAATTAAAGGCCTCTTTGTCAGATTGCCTTGCATTTAAAACTTTTTCTGTTTATGATACGGAGGCTACTTCTAAGTGATGCTAGTTTCAGCTCTATCTGTGCGCTTACTTGCATATTGTTCTGACTTATTAGTAAAATTCGATGTTTATATATATATGATAGCTGATTCAACCATAACTTGCCCATATCAGATTCAAAATTTGTTGGAACTACAGTTGGTTGAAAAAATCTATTAACAAATAATCCTAATAATCCAAACCTAATATTCAACGTTCAATGTTCCGTTGCGTTGATAAAAAAATATACACTATGATGATATTCGAAGTGACGGTGTCAGAAAAAAAAAAAAAAAAATGACAATACCAATTGTATACATTTTAGCAAAAAATGTTATTGCCAAACGAAAAAGAAATAAATTCAAATCATAGACTAGTATTTTAATTCCAAAATATAGAAGAAAAAAAATGATAAAAAAAATACATAGCTAGGAATCGATGATCCGACGATAAGCAGAAGCAAAACAATTTACACCACACCTAGCCCAAAACAGACTCATAACCGCCCTCTGCGCGGCCAGTAATGTGTCTGTCCGGCTGCTGGTCAGGTGTAAAATAAAATACACACCACGGGCGGAAGTAAAGAATGATCAGATCGCGTGTTTGACAGTACACATGCGATCTGGGATGTTTTTTACTTTACCGCCTTAGGTATGTAAATAATTATAATCCATTCAGCCATCTTTAGCTACTGCAAAAAAGGATCAGTTGTTATATGTAAGTTGCAAGAAGGTGGGAGGGGCTTAAGTTACTGGTAGGATCGGGAAGCTTCGACCAAAGTCCTTTGAAGTCCAACCCAAGACCAAAAAGTCTAACTAAAGTCCATAGAGTCCAGGTGCGGATTTAGTGGGGGGCAATAGGGGCGATCGCCCCCCCCCCCCCCCCCTAGCGCTTAAAAACCTGATGCCCCTGGCAACAGCATTTTAATAGTAGAAAAAAAATTGTACAAACTTTTACAAAAAACTGCCAAGAAACTTCCCTTAAAATCTACAGAGTTCTACTAGTCTCTGATGACTATGTTTAACATTTTTCTGGACTTCTGATGGCTTTGTGGACTCGAAGGGACTTTTCAAGACTGCAAAAGTAATTTATCTGGGACTTCACAGAGTGCGCAGCCCCTCGCACCCATCTTTAGTTGGGGCCCGTGATGCATACGTAAGTACACCAAGGGTCGAAAGTTAAAAACACGAGATTGCGACGACGTAAAGATACGCACAACAGAGCAGTGAGAGAGAGCCCTTGCCGAGGCTTAGGTGGCTGAATTGGTTAAAGCACCTTCCCGGATAAAAGGAAGTCTGGGTTCGAGCTCCAGCCGGAGCAAGCCTTTTTTTCATTGTTCTGTTGATTTTTAATTGACAATTTTTTAACGGAAATCGTTGTTTTCGCTACAAAAACGCGCGACATAGATCGATAAAATATCGAATAATAAGCGCAACATTTGATGGTATAGTCAATTATAATAATTCGACTTAATTTTAATAATTACTTAACTCCAAACACAGTTTGTCCTGCAGACCTGATTAAGTTCTTTCAACTATTCTTAGAAATTGTAATAAATCTTTAACTTACCCACTACTTACTCTGTTCAATAAATCACTCAACCCTGGTATCTTGCCATCAATTTTAAAAGCCTCTTTTGTCACACCTTTTTTCAAATCTGGTGACTCTTTAGATGTGGAAAACTCTAGGCCAATCTGCATCTTATCATCCATGGCCAAGTTATTTGACGCTATCATGGCACGCAAGCATGCTGATTCTCTACTCGCAAACGTAATACCACAGAAACATGGTTTCGTGCCACACAGGTCGACCCCTACCAATCTCCTAACATACTCTAACTTTATCACATCTAGCTTCACTAAGGGTCTACATGTTGATACCATTTATTTAGATTTGTCTAAGTCTTTCGATTCAGCTCCCCACAACCGCCTTATAAGCAAGCTACACAACCTTGGTGTTCGTGGCACTTTGTTAGCTTGGCTAAACTCCTCTCTGCACGATAGGTCACAAGTTGTAAGGGTTGATGGTGCTTTGTCTAATCAGTACCATACTCCTACAGGCGTACCTAGTTCCACTACTTTTCATACTGTATATTAATCACATTGCTAAGGTGGTATCGTATAGTAGTGTACTCCTGTACGCTGATGACACAAAAATCTTCACTTTCTCTCCTATAAGCCCAATATGTCATGATTACTGCCACACCGCTTTCAAATTTAAACTAACTAATGTAGAGTCCCTACATCGATATCATGACCTCCTCTTTGTGTTCAACGTTATGAACCTACCAGACCAATTTGATGCTTCTCTCGCCCATCTTTTAATCAATAGAAACCAGGTGTACAGTTTCAGAAATCCACGTTTAATAGAAGAAATATTTACGTACAATAACACTGTATTCAACGGCACAGTTTTCAGGCTGCGCAGACCCTGGGATAACCTTCCTTCTTTATTACAAACTTTCAATAATCTTCACCAGTTTAAGAGCTTGCTGAGATCACACTGCTTTAACTACCGCTAGTCTTTAATATACACCGTAGCACCTACTTCCAGACTGCCTCTATGTAATACCGTTGTATTTTACTTTGTATATGTTGTCTGATTTGTATGTTGTTTAATTTTGTAATCAGTTGAATCGTTACTTTTATCTGATATATTATATTATATTTGCTTCTTCCTTCCTTAGTATTTAATTAGTAAATTTATACATTAACAACTAATATAATATATAGATAGCTAGCGTATTTATTAATAATTAAAATTAATAATTATTTAAAATTTGTTCAATTAAATGTCTCAGGTGGATTGGTCTATTTCTCATGCCATTTAGCATTATATTGTGTAGTGTACTAAAACTATGTAATTTGATACACACTCAAATTCCGCGATGTGCATCGGCGCCTACTAATTACTGTTATTTTGACTTAAACTTTACTACTATTTTCTGTAATCATTTGGAGCCACTCCCGTTTTTCAATAAATAAGGGTATGCGCGCTGTGTCATTTGGATTAATGGTGTTTGTTAATTAATACTATATATATATTAAGAACTGGACAATATGTGCCCTCAGATAATTAGTTTAAAGTGCTTTGTTTTCAATAGTGTTCATTAAAAAGAAATTACTAGTATGCTCACTGAGTCAATAATTACTTAAAGATGCTTTCTCTTTTGATAGTTTGTATTTCTTATGAAATTTACAGTATGTGCCCTGATGAGTCACATGGTTTTAGGTTCTTTGTGATTTTATAGTATTTAGTATTAAGAAGAAATTAACAGTATGGGATATACGTCACTTGGTTTTAGTTGCTTTGTTATTAAATAGTATTTATTCCTTATGAAATGAACATCATACAAGCTGTGTCTTTGTGTTTAAGGCACTTTTTTATTAAATATTATTCATTTTAAAAATTTACAGTAAACTCGATTAATCAATGGTTTTATGGAGCTTTGTAATTTATCAGTTTCTAATCGTCGAGTAATTCAAAGTAGGGGCGCTACGGCACTTGGTTCAAGGTACTGAATTTTTTAAAAGTATGTATTTTTTAATAAATTAATATATTGCTCACGGAGTCACTTGGTTTTATCTGCTATTATTTAATAGTATTTATGTATTAAAAAGTCAACAGTATGCGTGCTAAGTCACTTTGTTTGAGCTGCTTTATAATTCAGTAGTATTGGAATAAAAAGGTAATGTTGTACGTAGGTGACGTTGCTATTTAAATATTTTGTTCAAGGTGGCTCATCAAAACATATTTTAAATATTTTATTATAAATGTTTATTAAAAGTTACGAGAACTATCACTGAACCTGCCAATAATATAGCTAGTACGTAATATCATGCGACTTGATTGAAGAAAAATTCAATATATTACTTTAATCTTTTTCAATTTACATCTGATTTTCAATTTCTTAGGCTTTTCCTTTTTTTTCTTTTATGAAAAAATTCATTGAGAGAAGTCACGAAAAAATTGCAAAAACTTTGATAGGGTTCCCAGAGAATTGAGTTGTTTATATAGAAATACGAGAAATAAGTAAAAAAACAACGAATTGTCTGGAAAACCTGTCCAAGTTTTTTAAATTTTTTACGTGATAACTCCCAATGAATTCGTTTAGAAAAAAGAATGAGCCCAAAAGAATGAGAATCGGATGTGAATTGAAAAAGATTTAAGAAATGTATTAAATTTATTTTAAGCTTCGGTATCTGAAAAATTCAACAAAAAAATTTTCTGAAAAAAATCGCATGATATTCGATTATCACATTTTTCACTCGCTGTCCCCCGGGTTACAAGGTTAAGAAGCTTGGGATTTAGGTTATGTTGTTATTTTTATAATAATTAATTAGTTACTATATTATTTACTCGCTGTCCTCCAGGTTACTGAGTTAAAAAGTTTTGGATTTAGGGAAACTTTTTATTTTTATAATAATTTATCAGTTAAACTAGGTGACGTCTGTATGGGTCGCGGTATGTATTATATGGTAAAGATGATACTATTAAAATTCAGCCCTGTCTCGAAATAGGAGAACGAGTCAATGTCAAGGCGAAGACCTTGAAGATGTACCGTGGAGCGATGTGCGAACCCACTACTTTACTAACTACGCCACATATAGGTAGGATGATAAATATGCGCCTTGCGCAAATATCCCTCCCTTCTCGCTGGGTATTTATGACTTGGTATGATCGATAAGGGATGGAAACGGACTCTCGTCACTATGGCTAAGCAATGGATCGAGAAGTCCGGGATAGGTATAGGAAAACCTGCCCTAGCACTTACGACCTCCGAACTCGTTGTTAAAGCGGCATAGCATGACCGCTGGTCCGACACTGTCCCAGTGATGAGCGGTGGCTGAAATAAAACAATAATTACGCTAATGGGTGCCAAGGCGTGAAATGACGAACAAAGCAAATTTAAGTTCAAGTACAAAGGCTTTATTTAAATAATAATTACACAAAATGGATGTGTGCAAAAATCACATCTAGCATACGTATAAACCACTTAAGCATAAAGTTAGGCAACAATGATAATGCTCTCAATCAAATTAAATACACATTTTAGCGAGTCGGATTAAGCAAAATAAAATATGGGCTAGAACAATGTTAATAGGGCATTTAAGCTAGTCAAAAAATGAATGAAAGCAATGGTAATAGGGCATTCAAGCCAATCAATCAGAGCAATGTTGATAGGGCATTTAAGACAATCAAAAAATGAACTAAGCAATGATAATAAGGAATTTAAGCCATTTAAATATGCATTGAAGCGAACAAAGATAATCAATGCCACGTGGGCCCGCAAGCATGGCACGCAGGATGGCGGATTCCCTGTTAGCACTAGAAGGACGAAGAGACTCGGTCGAGCCAGCGCCAAGCAGATAATGCCCTCGCATACGTGCGCTCTCAGAACCGAAGGATGGTCTTGACTCCTTTGCGGTAGGCGCTGCTAATGATCTTTGGTTCGGGAGCCGCGGTGCGGGGAACACCATAGGCCTTTCTCGGTATCTGTCTCTAACGCAGTGATCTACGTGCTGCTCACATTGCGCGCGCCTAATTAAACAAAATTGTGGTTGGTATCAAATTAGTTAATAAAATTCTATGTATGAAGAAAATCATATACCCCCTGTTGTTGCACATCGCTCTCCTGACAACCTATCGCGTATTTAAATGCTAGTCGGTTACAAGTTACTATATTATTTACTCGCTATCCTCCAGATTACTGGGTTAAATTGTTTGGGATTCAGGAAAACTCTTTATTTTTATAATTTATTAGTTACTATACTATCTACTCGCTGTCCTTCAGGTTATTTTGTTCAAAATCTTAGGATTTAGAATGTGTTGTTATTTAATCAATAATTTATTCAATTATCATTTTATTTAGTCGCGGTACCCCGTGTTACTAGATTAAATACGTGGGATTCAGGTCGTGTCGTTATTTAATCAATAAATTATTTAATCATCACATTATTTAGTCGCTGTCCCCCGGGTGTTGAGTTTTAATGCTTGGGGCTTAGGTAATTTGGTTTTAGCGGTTTTGCCCATATAGCGCATTTGAATTTAGCACCTTGTAATTCACTGCGTCCGGGGACACTGTCAGCGGAACGGCCGAACAGACTGCTTTTGCAAGTCGAGATGACGGCCTCATCAACTCGATATCGACTCTGGAAACTCTTGATAGCCTCGATCCCTAACCGAATGTATGTAGCACATAATAAGGAAAATTTGATCTGCCCACAGGCCTGGCGCTTCGTCACACTGTGCGCCAGGACGGATGTTTGACTTTCGTCCGTTTGAATATGATGTGCCAAGTATTATTTTAACAATTCCTAAATTCATAAAAAATATCAATGAAAATAAAATTGGAAATATAAAGAAAAAGAAACTCATGCCAAGTAAATAAGATACTCGTGTCTCATCCTAGCGAGCCTGGTTCATGTCCCAGGCCCGGCGTTTTTTTATTTTTTTTTGTTTGAATTTTTCTCTTATTGTTGTCATATTTTATTTATTTAGGTAATGCTAAACTATCAGAAATGATTTATTTTCCTCCTAAATTTGCACAAAATTCAGTTACATTTCAGAAACATTCTGTAACGGTTTCAGAAACTTATCATATGACTTATGCTGAGCTCAGCAACTGACATTTCACGGTTTTGAAGCCGTTTTCGAGATGTTCCTGAGCTCTTGGGAGAAACGCTTGTAAGTTTCAAATTAAACGTCTTAGAAACATTTCTGAAACGTTTTTTTCTAAGTGGGATGTGTGATATCGATGATTTTTCATTGTACTGTTTAAATCAAAGAAAACGTAGAACTGATTGGAATTGTTGACCTAATTATGTTTATATCATTGGATTATAGACACATGTTTTAGTCTCAAATTAGACTTATGTATGCATTATTTAATCATCTTTTGAACAACTATAATGGTAAAAAGGTAGCCCCAAATGACAATATAAGGTTGCTGATATGGTGGAAAATTTTTTGAAATAATTGTTTAATCGTGAGTAGTGCTGGTCTTTGTTGAAGTTTCTTAATTTATCATGACAGAAATACCCTGTTTTTAAATGATTTGTTTTATTCAAGATTTTTAATAATTAGTTTTGCAAGAAAAATACTGATTTTGTAATACATATAGCAAACACATATTTAAGTACAGAAGTAACGACATTTATTAAAGTAAAAATAATGTATTGACTAACTACTTTATTAGCGTGTGCGATATTGTTCTCTTCATTAGGAAACCCATATAGATTGTTATTTTTGGTTCATCCAGCTTTCCCCTCGAGATACAGCGTGTTTTTTTTGTGTGAAGGATATATCTTCATAAAATTATGTCGAAATAATTTGTGCACATTCATAAAAATATTCTTGAGGTGCTGTAATATTTTTTTGAAATTTTTAACCACTATTCTGTCATATTATATCCAAAATATGGAAAGTGAATTTCATGTTTAAAAGTGGATGATAACATTTTTATTAGTGTGCCTTACTATTTATCATCTATTTAGGAAAGCCGTAAAACTGTTATTTTTGGTCTACCTTGCTTTCTCTTTGAGATTTACTGTTTTTTTGTTTTTTGCAGTTCATGTTCTCAAAAAATCATTTTAAAGTAAATTGGGCTCATCTGCATTTGTTTTCTACGCAAGCAGGATTTTTTCAAATTTTTTTTATTTGATTCCTTGAACAAATAGCCTACAATATGCGTTGGGCTGGTCTTCGTACTGGCATATAAACATATCTGTACTGCGAAAACACAGCCAGCAACCGTGAACGAGTATATGCAGCTACTCAATCAGTACACAAAGTAGCTTTTCCGCAAGCGTACTAAATACTTCTACTATAAAAAAATCGAAATATAGCACTGCGTTACGCCGAATACAATTCAATACCCAACCATTCCAGCATGGGTTTTCTTGTTTCGGGGGTCCGGTATCAAATTCCTGCCAGAATCACACTGGCTAAAATTTAATACCTGACCCCTCCAACATGGGTTTTCTTTAGTCTGGGCGTCCGGTATTGAATTCTTGCTAGCTTTACGGTTTTTCTTCGTAAACCCTAGCACTAATGCCAAGGCGTGCCATAACAAGAATAGCTTTAAAAAACTCCCTTTTCTATTGTTGCTCATAACTTATTTTAATTTAAATTTTTATTTACTGCTTCGTAATTAATCAGTTTTTAAAGATATAACTTATGATATACGATATTAAATTATTCATTGTATTGGATAATTTTTTTTTAATCTTTAAAAGCAATATGTAACATTATTATAGAATACACACATGATAAAACTGGTTACTATTTTTATTTAAATACAGTAAACAATTACCAGAAACTTTTGCATGATCAGCAGATCGATGCAGACGTCTAATGTTTGTTCAATTGGTTGTTATTATGACTTATCCTCAAACTATCTAAAAATACGCTTTATCTTAGAATGAAAAAAGGAAAGGAAGGAAAATAGACCAAAAATAACGATTCTTATAAGTTTTTCGAAAGGTAAAGAAAATCATCGCGGAGCACAAATAGAGAGATGTTGGTTGATGGAAAACATTACCTTAATTTTTAGTGTTTTAGATGTAAAATTTTTTATGTGTTAT
>JAPYYV010009195.1:0-14129 GCA_030522625.1 Copidosoma aretas | reverse complement strand
CTTGTTCGGTCTCACCGTAGGTTTGTTTTGCGAACGCCTGTTTTTCGTTCGGTGCTTTTCCTTGCTGATAAGCCACAAGGCTCAGCGCAGCGTGGATACACACAAATTATAAGTAGTAGTAGGGGTAGAAGTAGTTGTACTAGTAGGGTTTAAATAAAGTTTTTATGCACCTTATTTATATTTGTAAACAGATAACAATAATTTCTATGAAAGATCCGTGGTAGTATAGCGAAAATATTAGCTACAGCATAACAGTTTTAAGCGTTTTTAATGAATAGTATTGTTTTACGTGCCTTCATACATGATGGTTTAAGTAACTTATTAATATTATACTTAGATCGACCACTTTAAACAGGTCGCTGACATCAAACCTAGCTAAATAATTTATGAACCTCGATATTATCAACGCAGTGTGATCGTATTTACGGGATGTGACCCTTTTTATCCATTCCCCAGAATGGTAGTATGTCAAAAATTTGATCCAATTTCTTTGCATGTACTTATCTTCTTTAAAAAACACTTTGACCTTTTCCAATACAGGATTAAGTCCATTTTGCACGGCGTTCTCTGGTAACGGTGGCCGTAGCAGTAAATTTTTTGATATTTCGTCCCCTTTAGGTTAACTGTGCTGTTATTTACTCGATTAAAAATCTTGTATTCAGGGGGTATTGCTTTTCGAACTACCACCTGCAAATACAATAAATTTTTTTATTACTTTCAAGTATAAGAGACGTTATATTTTGTACAAATAATGGATATAAAAGTGAGATTCACTTAAGGACGTAATTCTCTATTTATATCATTCACTACTGCCATTTACTGCGGCTTTTATCTACAATTCGTACACCAAATTATTTCGTCCTTCTCAGTTAATTAAAAAAGGTTTATCTTTACAAATATTATTAAAAGTATTGTACTTTATGTACACAATCGTTTTGTACCGTCGTACCTGAGATATGTGAAAAAAACATCCCTGCACTTTGATTATAGGAAAAGAGATCCGGAAAAGTTTTTTCAAGGCTTTTCCGTAGTCTGAAACAGCTTTAACTGGCTTAAGAATTGGACAAACTTCTCTCGCAGCAGCCCATATTAATTCATATGCTTTACACGTCTTCCAACGTATTAATATTTGAAAGACTGGTGCTACCTAAAAACTAAAATAAAACAAAATCGCACAGGTGTTGTTTTTACTTAGATTTATGAAAGTGTTTCAGATAGTTGTTTCCAAATACATAGTTTAACATATGTAAAGTTATATCTTTTAATGAAATTGTATTAAATCATTTTAATATATGTGTGTCATCCCCCTAGATGTACAAGGTATATCGTAGATTTTTTTAAAATTTTTTTTATATTTTATTGATGGAACCATCGCATTCATAAAAAAATATTGGTTTTTATATTAAAAAATTTACAATAATATTCTGATTTTTATAATCAAAGGCTAGTTTTCTTCTTTAGTGAAATACTTACAAATTTACTATCTTCTATTTGCTGAAAAAATAGTATATTTTGTTAAAAACTCAGTGGTTTATGGAAATTAAGAAAAATATTATAAACAAATATAACAATATTATAAACAAATGCATTGTAACAAAATACACGACTTTTTTTAGCGAATCGGGCATAGTAAATTTGAAAGTATTCCACTGATGAAGAAAACTAGCAATTTCTTACAGAACATCAGATTATTATTAAAAGCTTTGTGATACAAAAACAGACTTTTCTGTCTATTTATGCGATAGCTTAACCGATAAATTAGAAAAAAAAAAGGGAAAAAATCTACTATAAACTTTTTACATCCACCAGTATCCCACACTAATATAAAAATAATTAAATGCTATTTTATTAGAGGATGTAACTATTCTTATGTATACCTGTACATTAAGAGACAAATACCTTAAGAAGACACAAAAGGTAGTAATAGACCGAAAGTAGCCTTCTGCATATATATTTGTAGTATACATAAATGTTGTATGAAAATTCAAAAACAAAGTCATTAAGTAACTATCTTCTTTTTCCATATTTTTTTGAAATGATAATTTCAAGGTCTAAAATTTCTATTTTTCAGACTGTTTTCTGTTCATTAAGAGCAATCACGTGTTTCCAAAAAAAATTAGTTCAAGCTTTTTTTTTTATAACATGAAGTATTAAAAGATGATGGGTACATATATTTGTTTCTTTTTGCATACAAACATGAAATGCCGAAGTTGCAAGCGTACTAAAGTTTCACGTTAGATAGTAAAAAGAGTCAAATTTAAAAACTTTGTGACGTCATTTTTCCCCTTCCCCTGAATTTTGACTTGTTATATCTCCATCAATTGTTGTTCATATAAAAAAATACGTATATAATATTTGTTAATAATCTACTTCATGGACCAAAGGGAATTGTGTAATAAAAGGACTCAATCGTCACGGTAATTTAAAGTGCTTCAAGATTTAGAATCTAAAATTGATTGGATTAAGTCGTATGGAGTAGTTTGTTATTCCTTTAATTTTTTAAACATAAATTTTATAAATGGACTAAAAAAAATGCTGCATAAGCTCGACAACGTTACAGAATATGAGATGTCACCTATGATACAAGCAAAGATACAGGAAGTTTATTATAACCTTGCAGAGACTGTCATTCATCTTGCTATAATGACAATTCTAATTGACAGTGATATCTCCGACGAGCTGACTACTGTAAGTGTTTCTTTGAAAGCAAACCCGCAGAGGACTACTCATCGTCTGAAATAATCAGCTGTTTGTCGTTAAAAACGTATAAGGGGTTGTTTGGCATCTGTAGGGACGTAACTTTTCACAAAAGCCCCAGAAATTCACCTTGTTTTTTTTTTTGGGGATTCAAACTAATGACCCTTCTGAACTATTCTGACTAGGCAGCTAGTCACACTAATCACTAGAATCACAGCAATTAGTACCGAAGCCACCGAAACTCCGCACGCGTGCACACAGATACAGTCACATATACACACACACTTAAAAATGTTTATATACATCAGAGAGTGTGTGTGTTTGTATGTAAGTATGTAAATAATGATGTGATTCAGTGAACATTATATCGACTGATATGCGGAATCTTACGTTACATTACGATGAAGTGACTAGGCTGCACAGCAGCGTTTTTAAATGCAGCAGTGGACTCTGGGAAATAAGTTTGCTGTAGCATACTGTTGGTAGCTGCACTCGAGATCGCCAAAGCGCGGGGTGACTCATAGACGTAAGCTTACTCACAAATGTATACTAAGAAACGATACATGCACATACAAACACATAAAACATACAAACAAATCATACTTACAACATAATTTTTCTTAGCCATGACTGTTAATAGTTGAATCGCCCTTTTGACGATTGAAGTAGACCTGAAGGTGGCGTCAACAAAAATTGGCTCGTTGTTGCTGAACTTTTGTAAAAGGCATTGATCCTAAAACATAAACTGATGACCTTCAGATGACGTAGATATTAATTTTGCCGAGATGAAAATTTTATCAATTTGGTGTTTCCGTGTTAGAAGGAATGGGTACTGCTCTTGGTGGTCTCCAAAAGATTTAATAAAGCTGTACTTCATCATAACGCCTTTTTGTTAAGAGGAACCTTGTGTGCGTTGCATAGTTGTTACCACAGTTGAAAATTTTAGCTCTATAGCTATCTTTTTATTCATACAAATGATAAGCAACACGTTTTGTTTTATGCAGTATTAATGATCCTCATATTGTATGGACATAGAAATTTAACTTTAAATTTTTAACTAATTTTAAGTCTTGGATAGGCCGCTACGAACGGGAAATAACGTGTTTTACGCAATTATAAGAATACGCGTACATCGAAAAAACCAATAAGAAATTAATAGACTGTCACGTAACTGAGGCCTTCTTACTCGTTGCGAGATTAGTGAAGGCTTGTCAAGAGCGGAGATTAACAAGATTTTAAAAAACGAAAGAAAAAGTCATGATTTACATTAATAGGGTAAGTAGTAATAAGAAATTTATGTTTTATTTGATTTCTTTTTCAGAAATCATATAAAAATAAGTATGTTAAGTTGAATATTGCGGTGATGGCGCATGTAGGGCACAGAAAGCGGAACACCCTAGTTGATATAACAATGATGTAGGGGATCAATTACGCTAAAGGTGTCAGAATCTGTTCTTTTTATCACTATTACCTTTTTTTAGTTAATCATTTATATTACTCACTGTAAAGACACTTTGTGAAAAATAGAACGAATTTACGTCGTCGAAAGTCTTGTGCTTGCCTCTTTTTTCAACTTCTGCTTCATTTGTCGTCAAGCGAAAGTCTGATGAGTGCTTAGTAAGAAATAATGTGACTCATCTGATAGTCGCATTGTATTGAAGTTGGGCTGTGCATCGATGTACAATCTTGCCTCGCAACCTTTGTTAATAGCCCCGTACCTGCAAGGCACAGTATTTACTGAATCGATTTAATAGGCGATGTTCTAGAAGTCTTTTGTACTCTATTGCAATCATATTCAGTTTTAGCTGCAGAACCAAATGGATAGTGGATGACGTATAAATTGCATGAAAATTAGGTACCATATAAAAAAAAATTTGTCTGCAGTGAGACCACTCTGATGCTCATTATGAGAGCTCCCTTATCTACTACTCTAGTCAAGTAGCAGATTTTGACTTGTACATATGATATATATATGTATATATATATGCATATAGATGTACATATATATCTTTCTATATTTTATAGTTGTATGAACAAAAGTTAGTCCAAGCCCCCCGCTCCGCCCCACTTCACCTACTCCCCCTCAGCTCCCCCCCGACTCCAAACAAATCCACATCAAATCACGTAGTTATTTGTTCATTTTACGTGATTTTTAACCA
Organism: Copidosoma aretas; assembly: GCA_030522625.1. Classification (NCBI taxonomy): domain Eukaryota; kingdom Metazoa; phylum Arthropoda; class Insecta; order Hymenoptera; family Encyrtidae; genus Copidosoma; species Copidosoma aretas. The sequence continues at coordinate 9,273 of JAPYYV010009195.1, read as the reverse complement.
AATGTTTTTATTGGTAACCTCTTCCCGCTCCACCTCAGCTCCCCTCCACCTCCCTCTCACCTACGGCTCAGCTCCACCTTTTCACCTCATAACCTATTTTACAATGCATACACACACACACACACACAACTTAATTAGAGGTTCATGCATATAAAATAATAATTCTGTGTAATTTCGATTTCTCCCTTCTACATGCTTTATGATTAACATTACATGACCAAGTGTACAATAGAATAACATGAGGGAAGAAAGAAAGTAGCTCTGACTACAAAGATATTGATTTTGTAATACATTTATATATAGCTGATTTGTGTGGGTCGTAAGTAATGGTCCCCTATGCCTACCCACACGTTTTTTCACATGCTTAAAAGTAAATTACAAATAAGGCCAAAATATGCTAATTTTCATTGATTTTCTATTGTAAGTCTTAACCACAACGCCCCTTCTCTTCCAACCACACTCGCCGCCCTTTATAGTTTGCCCCCTCACAGTCTCCCTACTTTCCCCGCTCATTTTCACCGTAGCACCTACACGTGCTTCCACTTAGCCCCGTGTCCCCCCTTTTCGTTAGGTTATCTCTTAGTTATTTAACAATCTGCAAGGACGTAAAATTTTTTTAAGTCTAAAATATCGCCTCCCCCCTCCGCATTTTAACCATAGCCAATGATGGCCGACATCACCCAAAGGATACATTCTCGCCGATGTTTCCCGACAACAGACAAATTATTCTGATTTCAGATGAATCCTTTCACTCAACCCTCCAACATCGTCAAACATTGCCGAAAACAACTGATTGCAGCTGAAGCCGCTCCCTCACAACCCCTCAGGATTTTCTGTTTCTCCCACATGACTTATCAGGCTAATATACGGGCACAATAATAAAACGTGACCATTATTAATGCAACGTATTGAACAGATAACAGAACACCCTCTTGCTTGAGCCTAATACGAAATAAAAAAAGTATATAAGCTAGACACCTACAACCAAATAACCAAATTCACTTGCCCGCCTACACTGTTTATTACTAGATTAATAATTTACTGAGAATGTCAGCATAGAAGTGTATTCGGGGTCGTAATATATAGTAAATTTGTAGTCTTGTCAGAATATAGAGCTATACATAAGTGTACGCGTGGCGTCAAGCAGTACACGTATGCTGTGAGATACGCTTTAGGGAGTCTAGCTTTGGATTTTGCCGTGAGCAGTTGCACTTTAGTCGTTAAGGTCGCGATGTATAATAGTTTATAGGTTTACTTTTCATACGTATATTATTATACTTTCAACACTACCTTTTATTATTTCCAACATGGAAGCAGAGCGCGGCTCGTTTTGTCTCTGATTTTTTTCACGCGCTGCTTTGGCGGCCCGTGACAATTAACTTGGGACAGGGTCCTGGTAAAAGTGACAAATTATTACAAGACAATTGAAGTAATTTTATGTAAGCGATCACAGATGATAAAAGTGCAAATTTAGTGTTGAAAACAAGTATGTAATTAGTTAACCAGTAATCCAGTGGTGAAAATTAGATACGGAAGCTGAAATGTCAATAAATGGCAAGTTAACAGGAGCAATTTAGTGCAGACAAAGACATACAATATTTAAGAAAAAATTTCGTAAAACTAACAAGAAAACTACGTATAATAAAGAAAATTCTAGAAAATTCGAACAAAGAAGGAGACAAAATGGCGGAAAGAGCGAAAATCGACGATGATGTTATTCCCGAATTCGACGAAGAAGGGTTTAGCAGTTGGAAAATTAGATCACTGATGCTACTAAAATACGAAGAATGTAGACAGCAAGATTTTTGAGCGAAAACAGCGCAAGACATAGAAGACGCATGGAATAAATTTGACCTTAAAGTAAGAGCGATGATTACAAGTACCGTATCGAAAAGATAACTTAAATACCTAAGAAAGTGCAAGACATCTTATGATATGAAGAAACCATTTGATAAATTGTATGGGACAAAGAGAACAGCTCTACAAATTATAAACAAAAGAAAAATTAAAGAAGTAGAATTGAAAAATTTTGAAAGTGTCGAAAATTTTTTTTGAATTTTTAAAAAGCTATAAACGAAATTAAAGCTGCGGGAGGCCATATCAAAGAAACAGAAAAAATAAGATATTTGATAAAAGCATTGCTAGCAAGTTAGAGCTATATCGGAAACTATATTGACTGAGTGCCTGAAGGGCAAAGAATAGTAGAATATGTAAAACAAAAAATAAAAGAATGAAGTTTAACAATAGAAGATGAAGTGAGAATTAAAAGTGATTCTAGCACATTCTATAGTAGAATACAAGGAAACGGTTCTAGATGTGGTCGTGACGGACACATAGCTAGAGATTGTACCAAAGGTCAATTCAACCAGCAGTTGTACACACAAGCTAACTACATGCAGCAAGGCAGAGGAAGAGACCAACAACAACAAAGAGGTTGAAGCTGAGGACAATACACATAAGCCGGCGACAGAGAAAGAAGTAGAGGCAGAAGCTACAGCAAAAGAGAAAGCAGATCATCGTATCAAAAACAACAAGAGGAGCAAGAATCATCCGAAGCCCGGTATGCAGACATTCAGCGAAAAGAAAAAAGTACCAATTGTGATGTAGGTAACGTAATAAACTGGTTATTAGATAGCGGTCGTACACTAGACGGGAAGATATTCGTGCCCCGCAAAATTAAAATTTTTTTTAAGAGTTTTGAGTTTAATTAGAGAAACACTGTCTGCAGTTGGTAGGGTAGATCTTACTGATTCTGCAGCTGTAACTGTCAGTAGGATAGATTTAGCATTATCACGACGATTTGTTGACAGTAAACAATGTTTTGATTTCCACAAAGTTGGCACGATATTTATTGAAATAAAACACGCTCTTCGTCATGTGTCATAAAGAAACTTTAGAAATTTGTGTGAGTAGATTCAATTGAATGTTGCAAAAAGTATTTTGGACATTTTAAGTGTGACAAGCAAGTAAAAAGTGTACAGTTATGTCAAAGTCTACTCAAACCAGAAATTATATCATCACTAAGAATGAAAACTTTTAGCACCGTAGCTAAACTGGTTTTTGTTTAAGGGTCACTCACTGGCTCCTCGACAAATAAAGTTTTGCTGCAGTAAGATTTGTGTCTGAAATGTGTTAAACTGTTTCAGGCTTCAAACATATTTCCACAACTGTTGTAAGGAAAATCTTATTCCTTTGTTAGTGTATAGAGACACTAACGGGTTCTATTGCAAGCTGGTAAATAAAATATAATTAGAAATCGTGCCGCCTCCTGTTAAAGCTCACAGTTGTCACAAGGTGCCAGTAGTTCTGATGTGTCAAAAAATGATTTATATGAGTATTCGTATATTTTTATTATGTAGGTTCTTTTCAAGAAAAAACAGTGGGTTAGGTGCAGCTGCATCTTTATAACGCTAGATATACAAAAGTAAGATAAGCACGCTCTTAACGATTGATCAAAATCAATGTTGAAATGTAAGAACTTTGCACTCAAATATTACATAAGGACACCTTATTTTTCAGACATAACTTTTCTTAAATAGGTAAATTTCTTGGGAGAAGATCATAGCCCTGTGCTAATTTCGTGTTTATATTCATGAAAGAACGAGACGCTTTCACTTATTTGTAGATTTAAAATTCACCTAACGGGTCCTTTTCGCTCCAAACGAATTTATTTCTGGGGTATTAAAATCATATTTTTGGTTACTTTTTTGGGGATAGAAGTGAATGTAAAACATTGTTTTTCTCTTGACGTTTTTGCAGACAAGGTACGTAGGGTTCAACTATCCTCAAACTGTTCCTGCTGGTTCGATGAATACTTGTCTAGCTTGCATACTTAATACGTATTTACTACTTTGGGATAAGTAATATCTAGCAATGTACTATTTGAAGAAAGAATTTATCTTCAGTACTATTGTTCTCAAGCAGTAATTTTCAGAATTTGCTATTGTGACAATCATTCCGTAAAATTATTCCTTCTACCCACAATTTTTACTCTTACAACCATACAATTATACTCTGTTATACTTTTTATCTAATTTTTTGCTTCTGTAGATGGGAGATTGTCAAGCAGAATAGGACAACTGTACATATGTCAGAAGGATTGCACACTAATAGGACTAATGTACCAACTTATCTTGCCGGCCGGCGAAAGGCAACCGGAACCTAAATCTATACGTGAACCTGGTCTTCTATTGGATTTAAAGTTGTGTGTCTGCCCTGCTATATCTATCAGTCTATGTATACTGTAGGTATGCACATAAATCCACACACTAACACATCTGCTTCTTTTTTACTGTTCCCTGATCAATATTGTATCTTATAGGTTTTTCTGAATAAAACTCTATACACACGTTTTTAAAAACATTTACACTTATTCTATTACATAGTGCTACCACAAAATAACAATAATCGCAGGATAACCAGTATTGTAAAAACATACTTTTTAAATGTTTATGTACGAAAAGAAAATTTTTTTTTGCATACTTATGAACAAGAACTGTGCTTAACAACCGTCAATTCTCCGTTAAAACTTTAAAACAGAAAAAAAATTTCTACAAGATAAATACAATAATTATTAGCCGCTTGGAACAAACAAAATTTTTTTATCAGCCTTCTACCTTATGGGGGGTTTTGCCATCATAATATTTGGTAAAACTTCCTTGGGCAGTATTAACAGATTGTAATCTTCTTTGCATGGAATTACTGAGCTCATGAAAATGGTCTCCTCTATTAGCTAACTGCAACCAAGAACTGCTTATACGGTCAATAAGCTGCTGTTCATTAAGTGCCCCCTGCGGACGCCATTTCTTCACGATTGCAGACCACACATTCTCAATATAATTAAGATCAGGTGACTTTGGCGGATGTGGTAGTCTAACAATGTTAACATGCTCTGCATATCACTGCCTGATAATAGCGGCAGTATGAACAGCACTATTGTCCTCAATGACAAAAATATGTTCGTCACGAGGAAATCGGTTTAGTATCCCTGGCAATAAATATGTATCTAATAGATCCACGTATCGCTCTGCATTTCTTTTCCTATTAACAAATACCAGGTCACCGGGGCTATCACCAGAGACTCAAGCCTAGACAGCCTTGGTGCGTCGTCCACTGTGATGAGACGGTATCACATTTTCATACGCATAACGAGAGTTTGGGATTCTCCAAACCTCTCTTCTACCTGTGCACATAATAAAATTATAAATAAACGTACAAGACTTAGACTAAGGGGAGATATTGAAGAAACTTATTTATATTACTGCAAATAATTTATAAACACTGTTATGGCAAGACTTATTCATATAGAAATAGAGACAATTAGCAAGGATCGTTAATTCGTATTAAAATATTATTACCATCTTTGGAAAATAAAAAAATCTTCTTATCCATACAAATACTTTTTTGCCATTCTTGGGCAGTTCTATTTTGATACTGCTCTGCGTAGTGTAATCGCAACTATCAATGGTAATGATTTAAATACGTTTTGATTGCGGGTTTGCGACATCGTAATTCTGTTCGCTTTTTTAGTCAATTCCTAATTAAGGACTTATTTACATCAAGTTGCATTGCATAAGGCAAACAGCACACGGGTTGGAAAGGATCATCTAGAATGGTTCCGACAATTTGATCAAGATCTGCATTTGGGATCTTCCACGGGCGACAATTGTGTTTGCGCAGATATTGAGCCACAGTACCATTTTCCTCCTCTTCGCGAAATCAACTCCTTTATTTTGTCATACAATGACCATCACAATTAAAAAATTCGGTAATGTGCATATTTCTTTGCCCAACTGCAAGAAGATAACGCATTTGATGTAGATTTTCATCGGTCGGTCGAAATGGCATTTTTGCCTGTCAAGATTTTTACTGACAGTATTACAAAATGTAACTGTGACTGTATCATCTGTTTGGATTTAAATATTAAAAATTACTTCTTTTGTTTTGTTTATCGTGATCATTAGAGTAAGACAGCTGTGGGTGTTGTGGCTTAAGATTTTTTCATTTTCCAATACGATGCATATGTGTTTATACTCATGCATGCATGCATGCATGAGTGTGCGAGAGTACGATTGCGAATTAAAATTTGGATAAATTTTTTAGTCCCGAATAATTACACAAGTTTAACTTGTGCACCGTATACGTAAATATATTTAATTTTTTCGTTATGATTTAATTTTTTAAAACAGAAACATCAAGACGGAGGCATATATTTGTCATGAAAAACCCGTACAGAAATCGGCTTATTAAAAAGATTAAAAAACTTTAATGTGATAATAAGACTGAATATATATATCGAAAAATGTACAATCTTATTAAACATATAGGAATCGAATCATTACCTTGCCCACCTTATGTACATAAATTAAATGGTATCTCCGAAAGATACAACAGATGAGCTATGGATATGGGTAAATGTCTAATGAAAAAGGCTCGAATGAATCTTCGTTTCTGGCCAAAAGTAATGAAAACTGTAGCATATATAAAAAATAGAACGATTGCAAATACCTATTAAAACAAAACACCGTATAAAATATTTTTTCGTAAAAAGCCAGATATAGAGCATGTTATGATTTATAGCAGTAACGTTTTCGTAAGAGAGCCAGGACAAAAAAAAAGAAATGGGATGATAAAGAGCAATTAGAAATTTTAGTCGGTCACGAGGAAAGTGGTTACAGGGCATTATTAAATAATCAAGTTATAGTAGCTGGACATGTAGAGGTAATCAAAGATGAAATAAAAATAATTTGTTTAAATTTTAATGAGAATGATAATGTTAATGATAATCAAAATAGAGATAAGAATGAAAATATTAATTCAAGCGATAGCGAACACGAAATTGAAGTACATAAAATTGAATCAGAAAAAAGTTATGATATAAAGTTAACAAAACAATCTGACGGACAAAAAATCCGATTAAGAGATATGGTAATCCGATTACTTATGTTATTTATGTAAATTATACTAATGCAAATGTACTAAATACATTTAAGGATGCGACGAATTCTAATGAAAGTAAAAAATGGCAGAAAGCTATAGATATTGACATTAAAAATTTAAATAAAAATAATTCTTAGGATATTGTTAAAAAACCAAAGAATAAAGAAATTTTAGATGCAAATGGGTGTACAAGAAGAGAGATGATAATATGTATAAAGAGAGATGATAATATGTATAAGGCTTGGTTACTTGGAAGAGGTTTTTAACTAAAAGATATTAATAGGAATGTGTACTCACCAGTAGGAAAAATGCAAACATTAAAAGTACTATTATCATATTTTTGTCGAAATAATTTGTTTATCAAGCAATTAGACGTTAAAATTGCATTTCAAAATAGAAAAATTCAATCAGATGTTTATGTAAATCAACTAAATGGTTACAAGTTTAGTAAAAATATAGTTTTTTGATCAAACAGAGCATTGTACGGTTTACAAGAAATTCCTAGAATTTAGTATAATACTTTTAATTATTTTATTGGAAAAGATAATTTTACACGAAGTAATTATGATTTTGGTCTTTATACTAAGAAATAATTAAATTTAATCTATATTTTAATTTTTGCAGATGATTTATTTATTTGCTTTAGGGATTTTAGAAAACAAAAGAGATTAAACAGAAATTTGTACAGAAGTTCGTTATAAAAGATTTCGGAGTGATCAAACAGTACATTTAAATTAAAATCGATTATGAAAAAGAGAACAGAATTATGAAATCAAGCCAAGAAAATTATATTGATTAAATAGGAAAAAAATACAGAATAGAAAACAGTCAGCTTTATAAAACTCCTACAGAAACAAATGAAAGGTTTGCGTAAAGAGAGATTAAAAAAAAAAAAAAAATATTAAAACTTGTAAAACAAAAATTTAAATAGAGTGTAAACAGGCAAGACTGTCAATTGAAGGAGGCGTGTTGTAATATATAGTTAATTGGTACAGTCTCGTCTGCGTATAGAACTATTCATAAGAGCACGCGTAGCGTCAAGCAGTACACGTATGCTGCAAGACACAATACAGTCAGTCTAGCTCTAGCTGTGGTCGTAAGCAATTTCTATATAGTCGTTAAGGTCACGATATATATCAGTTAATAAGTTTACTTTCCAAATATATATTATTATACTCTCAAAAACTAGGAAATTAACAAGATAAAACAAATAATAATTATTGATTGGAAAAAGTGAAAATGATAACTGTTTTTAAAGTTTTTAATACCTTATTAAAATAATTGTTTGATTGTTTATTAATGTAAACTAGCAAATATTAAAAAAAAATAATAAAGAAAAAGTAATTCAATATTCAAATTAAAAGTGACTTAGAAACTGAAATATTAAATGCAGTGATGTATAGCTTACTAACAGAGGTAGCTCGTAGATAAGTCGACACGGTACACGGCTCGTATGCACAAGATCGCGAGTGTAAATCCGGTGAAAAAAAGTTTATCTTAGAAATTGTGTTTTTCACTTACGTTACATATTTTTGAAGGAGGGAAAATTGGAAATCATTGCTTTACTTATTTGCATAATGGTTCCTCATAAGTGTAACTTCAATTAAATTATGTTATACATGGAAGGATGCTATCAATTGGTATCTTATATAATCTCAGCTATTATGAAAAATCTGGGGGTTGACACGCAGAGCGCGCAGGGGTCAGAGCCCCACCAGTATGTATATTTATTTATATTTATATATATATATATATATATAAATGTATATATATATATACACATACATATATATATATATATATATATATCGGGCATTCTTTGTCAACGGGAGACCCCCTGCTGCCTAAAATTTGTTTGCGTCTAGAGAATTGTTTTTGGGCTTAAAATTTAGGTATTTAACTCTAGTTTCTTATGCATGTGGGCGTTTTTGTATACTATACTATTTGGATCCAACATGGCGGCCGCAATCCATCAAGAGCCATGAAGTAACTTTACAAATCGTAGTTAATATCATATAAAACATTATTTTACATGTTTTAAGAACTGTTTTTCGTCGCTTATTGAAAATTTACCTTCAGACTTACGACACTCTAAATGGCGGAATGAAAAATAAAAATGGCGGATTCAAAATGGGGGATGAGAATAAAAAAGAAATTTTACTTTTAAAATAAATGTCCTTGGGTCTTCTAGATTGCACATAACGAATTTTATAAAAATAGAAAAAATTCAAAATGGCGGATCCAAAATCTCGAAACGAAATTCGGGTATTTTCAAACGGGGGACCACCCTCTGCTTCGAATCTGTAATAAGTTTGCATAGGTTTACTAGTGCTT
>JAPYYV010009194.1:0-14675 GCA_030522625.1 Copidosoma aretas | reverse complement strand
CGCATCCGCATCCGCATCCGCGGATGTGTGCCCCCTGAAATCCGCATCCGCATCCACATCCGCGGATGTGAAAAAATCTGTATCCGCAACAACCCTATTACGTAGAGCCCACTACGTTTGAAAACTAAACAATGTAGTATTTAATCGATGCAATTTAATTTGACTACGAGCTTGTTCAACTTTCTTAATAGTTTCTATACGTTTTTTTCATAGTTACGTAACTTTGCTGATGCCTTGTACAATTATGAAACCTTAAAATAATCATTTAAAATTTTACCAGAAATTGCTGTAAAATACGTATCCGTATCGATTTTCACTTCGAAAACTTTATCGTTAATTTCTACATACAGTGGTTTAGAGTCAGCTTTAATCATAGAAAATTCCGAATTAATTACCTTTTTTAAGTTAGATTGGATGACAAGAAGTCCACATAGTTATTATCTGCTGGCCCGCTGGCTTCTACATTTTCGCTGCTTGCATCATCGACTCTCTCCCTCATAAATATCTTTATTGCTATGTTTTTCTTCGTAAGGCACGCCAGCTGAAGGTGTCCATTTGTTCCACAAGTGCCAAGACGTAACTATCCATTTACTACTAGCTGCAAAAGGCCCTGGTTTTCCACAACAATAGCATATAATATTAGCCGAGCTGCGTCGTTCGTTCTGTCCTTGCATTACTGCTCTGCTTGTACCGCGGCCAATAGCAAAAACGTTTCTCCTCTTGCTTCTTTGTAACAATGATACGTCAATTGCAATAAGTACAGCGTTCTTGCGAGCAATCGCTTCTTTTACTCTAATGATAAGTCTGGTTCTTGGGAAATTTTAAATCTTGTACTTTTGTTGAGTACTTTACATACAAATCTGTTATGCAGCATGTCAACGTATTATATATTTAGCAGATTTGCCCTTAATTTTATATTTTCTTAGTGAAATAAGGAATCTGAGATATTCATACTATAATCATCAAGAGTATAAAAATTTGCATTTTGTGTTAAATCGGGCTGTGGGATTGTTGTATAAATAGCTTACGATTGTTCCGTTGATTTTTCGAGTCAATAAACTGTATGTTTTACATTTGTACAGGTTAATAATATATTATTGTAGAAAAAAAATGTAATAATGTTATTTATGGTATAGAGAGTAGGCTTGGTAATATAATACAATTGGGTAAAGACATAATAGATTGACTGGAAAAAAATATATGATATTTACCGTTTTCCGTGCAATAATTTTAAAAATGATGTGTTGGCCAAACCTCGAGAGCACTGAAAACTAGACTATCCCAACTCGTCAGAGATATTTAAAGTAGAAATTATTGATCTGTTTTTATTTACATAGTTAAGACTTTCAACATACATATATAATTTTTATAATGTTTAATTCGTGGATGTTAAACAATATGTTAAAAAACGTTTATTTTCGAAAATCCCGAATATCCACTTATACTATAAAAATATTGATAGGAAGACTCACACTGACAGTCTTACAAAATGTTGTAAGTCAATTACTATAAAGAATATCGACTTATATGAAGGTTGCTTGCAAGTAATAATTGCGCAAGGACACGTACGAAAGATCGCAGTACAGGAGTTCCCTGTATATTTGCACAAATAGTTAAATTTTTGAAGGTAATAGTGTTAGTGCTGTGGATGCCTAGTCTAGAAAATGATAAGTAGATAAGCAACAATGTTGGGTGCGCACATCCTGTGTCTTACGATAAGCTGTTAGTGGTGTCGTTGGCACACCAAACTGGCTGTTGACGCTTGATATGACTGCTTGTGAGTATTGGTGCAGGATAATGAGGCTTAACGAGCGGCGTCTGATGCTTCTGAAAATTTACATCTCAAGCGATTTACTTGGTAAGGTAGCGAGCCTCGTGTTTTTGGCGTTTTAACCGTACCATTCTATTGACTCTGATTTTCATATATAACCAATCGATTGAGGCCGAGCAACTAGGCGCCTCAGCGCACTTTTCCAGTGAAAGATGCTCTGTTAAACTCGCTCACAGAGCAAGGTAACTCACTAAAAAACTACATGTAAACATATAAATGGATGTATTTTGATCTGCTGTTTCCAATGGGGCAATCAGTTTGTAGATTAACTTTTTTTCCACAGAGAAAATTACGATCGAAGTTCTAAGCCTTATTGCGGAAAAAAGCATTTGTATAATTTTTTTTTTTTACAATTCGTAAGAGCAAGTCATAAACTACAATCCCTTGAATTTTTAATGTAAAAGAGCAAAAGATAAACGAATGGTAAACAAAAAAAGGTGGCAGTGCGTAGTTGAGGGTATATATATATAGCACGTATTTCTTTAATTTCTTGGTTACGAGCGCGGACCTCTACGGTGCACTATGTTCTAAAACTCTGATTTGGCGGTAACTTTGTCATAAATCAATCATTTCTAGAAATAAAAATGATAGAGGTCTGTTTTTTTAAATTGTAGGTAATCGAATTGCAAATTAAGAAAAACTATAGCGGATGTTTAAAAGTTATAACCTGACCTGAAAATTTTATGATTTCTGAGATTTTTTCTAGTAATAAGCAGGAATGGTAAAAATTATTCCCTCGTTTGTTTCCAGAGATAGAACATGAAATTTCAAACTAATGTACGATAATGAGTTGTTATCTACCAGCATATTGGCCCAAACGTTTTTTCATCACGTTAACATATTATTTAACCATACCTTATATTAATTTTTAAATGGCTGATCCAAAATGGCGGAAAAAAATTTTTGACATCGTTGATGTAACGTGTAATAAAAAGATAAAACACCAATAATCAATCTTTCTTTCAAGCTTTATCCGTTGTGTTAAGGATGAAATACTTAATTGAGAAAAGTATTCAAAGAATTTGCCAACAGTAACACTTAACCTACAAATTATCCTAGTATTCGGTATTTTTTGGGAGATGTCAAAAACCTTTACTTTTAGATTAGTCATTTTTTACGAATAATCTAATACGTTTTTTTTTAAGATTACAATTAAATTTAATCGGACCAGAGCATATGTTTAATTTTTGCGAAGTGCAACATAATCTCGAATTCAATCGTCAGAATAAATTTGAAGCATGTATGAGTCACTGCTTGAAGAGAGACGGAATTATAAGTTTACAGAATAATAATTTAACTTTAGTTGTAGGGAATTAAATACTACATTCAGAAAAATTACCTCTTATTTTAGATATGTAGCAGTTTTTTTTGGAAATTGCAGGACTTGTACAACTATTTTTAGTACTAAGTACATTCTGTGGACTCAAGTCATAGCATATTTTAATTTTTTTAGGAAGCGACGAACAGCAATGTGTCATTCTAAAGAATAATTACCCTACAATGTTACATATACTAAATTTAAATGATCAGAAAATCAAATTTTTTTTCCATGTGACTAACAAAAATTGATACTCCAGTATCACTCATTTCATGCATGCCCCTAAGACTCTATAATTTTTTGCCAAGAAAAAGCACACATGGATTGATAGCAGTAACTCTGCAACGCCTTCCCTATGAATTCTCGAATTAAATCACAATCATTCTCATTGAACGTTACGAAACAAGAACATTGGACAAGATATTAAAGGGGATTGGGATAGACATGCAGTAATTTCGTGAGGTTATCCTGTTTAATTAGTCCTGCGTTAATAAAAACTTACTTTGAACACTATACTTATACGCATTTAATTTAGAGGAAAATAGAGAAGACTTTTAACAATGCAAAACCTGTGACATTCACATTATATGGGAACCGTCGAATTTTTGAATATATTCTACAAGTACTTGATGCAACCTTACCTGAAATACTTTTGAGCAACTTATAAAAAACGAATGGTCTTTTAATTATACATTCTCGAATAATGATAATACTTAATTCGTGTACAGTAGAAACTATTAGAAATACAGCAGGTACTTAAAGCGTTATCTGACGTGAGTGTAGCAGAACAAGTAAGGCTAAGGCGATGATAAGGTACACAGTAATCGATTGTCGTTGAACTATCGATTGCTTGCTATAATTATCGATTGTCCTATCGCTCGATAGTTTATTCTGCGCATTGATACCAGCTCAAAAAATGATACTAGCCTGCTTAAGCAAATGTATGTTTGGCAAAAATTTCTTTGAGTTTAGTTTGGCAACAGTTTTAACAAACTTGTAGAATTCAGTATCTGTAAACTTAAAAAGTACTGAAAATTATAGGGGTGGATCCAAAAAAATTTTTGTGACAGTACAGTAATATTATTGTTTGATTGTTATATTAAAATTTTTATTACAAAGGATCAGTTTTTAAAACTCAAATCATGGAAACTAGATACAAAATTTTCAAAAAAGTATAATTTGTTCCTGATTGTATAGACAATATATGTAAGCACGTCTGAGAAACTTTTTAATTTAAAACAAAAAGATGGAGATATCTATATTTTAGAGCCTACTTATTGAATTTTAATTAGTCAGAAAGAAAATTAAACCTATTTTCATCGGTTATTATTTAGCGCTTCAAAAGTTATACGTGATTGTTTTAACAAAGAATCAAAATTTTACAATTTCGATTAAAACCATCTTTTTGCTATTGACCTTATTTTATTATTAGATAACTTATTTATTTTTAAAACAAATGGATTTGCTAAGAAATTTTCTACGTGTGTCAGTAAGAAATACAACTTAATGACGTATAGGTGAGAGGTTCCATTAATATAAATATTATATAACAATTTTTCAAGATAGGTATAGAGAGCCTTATGAAAGTTTGAAGAAAGAAGTTTTTGACATCTCCCAAAAAATACCGAATACTAGAATAATTTCCAGGTTAAAACAACACAACGGATGAAGCTTAAATAACGGTCTTATTATTGATGTTTTATCTTTTTAACACATGTTATATCAACGCTGTCAAAAATTTTTTCCGCCATTTTAGATCAGCCATTTGAAAATGAAGATAAAGTATAGTTAAATAATATGTTGACGTGATGAAAAAACATTTGGGCTGATATGCTGGTAGATAATAACTTATTATCGTACATTAGTTTAAAATTTCATGTTAATATCAGTTTTAAGGTTATGTTTAAGAAGCAAAAATGTAAAAAAGAACTAAATATCGTGAATTTCTATCTCAAATTACTAAAAAAAATTATTTTACTATCTCTGAAAACGAACGAAGGAATTGATTTTCATTATTCTTGCTTATTACTAGAAAAAATCTCAGAAATCATAAAATTTTCATGTTAGGTTATTATTTTTAAACTTCTACTGTAGTTTTTCCTAATTTGCGACTCGATCACCTACAATTAAATAAAAAAAACAGATCTCTATCATTTTTCTTTCTAGAGATGTTTGATTTATGACAAAGTTACCTCTAAATCAGAGTTTTAGAACATAGTGCGGCGCGGCGTTCCTATGCTTCTTCTATACCTATATATACATAAATTTGACCACGCACTGTCGTCGTTATTTTCTTACTACTCGTATATATTTCGCCCTCCTAAAAATTCATTCTTCCACAATAAGGCTTGGAACTTCAATCAAAATTTTCTCTGTAAAAAATAGTTTAATCAGAAAACCGATTGCACCATTAGAAAAAGCAGATCAAAATCTATTGACTTATGTGTTTGGATATTTTTTTTAGTGACTTATCTTCCTCTGTATGCGAGTTAAACAGAGCGTAATCTGCTGGTGAAATGGGCCGCGCGTACCTAGTAGCCGGACCTCAATGGATTTACTTATGTGCAGTGTTCGTTAGGCACGTGAATCGGGTAAAAAAAGAAGTACAGACTATTGACTTCTGCGGATAGTATGTATAATAATAAGTGTATATTTATTGGTGCTTTAGTCTTGTTATACATTTGCTTACAATAGTAGATGCAAAGAGAGTGTCCAGCCATGTAGCTGAGCAACGCACGGAGCTGTCTTATTAGGCACCGTGTATGATTGTGCACGTGTTTGTATTAAGGTAAATGTCCCAATGACTGAACTTGCCAAATGGCTGAACACTCTGAGTAATGTTTCCTATTACATCGCACATATCGATTAAAACCTACGCATTAAATCGTATTTATATTCTTTAGACATTTATGTATGTGTCCCAAAAGTTTCTCCTTAATATTGTAGTAAAGGTTAATCCTAATGTCGATTGAAATGTTGTTGCTTGACACTCAGCCCGTTAACATTGGCTCGCTTGAATGTTCTGCTTAGTATAGGTGCATTACCTGTTAAGATTGTACCAGTGCAACTATGACGTTTTTAAGTCGATTAAAAGCATTAAAACAATCTGCGAACGTATTAAACTTGAAAGATAGATAGTACAAAACTCAACTCTTTATTTTTTTATTAAAACTATCGGTGTCTATCTTTCGGTGCCCGTAGACTCAGTGCAGACCAGTAGTTGAACGAAGACGTTTAGTCATAGGTACTCCTGCGTACCTGGCAGGACCTAAAGGTGAACGTGCACTTTTTATCAAAGTCAAGTTATTGTATCTGCTAAAATCTGTATAAGTAAGATATCAATTGAAAATAGTTATTTTGAAAGCCGTCACGTTGCTTGTTTTTGTTCCAAGTATTTATAACCTAAAAATCAAGTAAGTTGCATTTTTCAGTATGAAAATCTTTGCTTTTCATGATACTTATTTACAAGTACTCACTTACATGTTAACTTTTAGAGTCATTGTAAGATGGAGAGAAGCAAAAAAAAATGTTAAAAAGTATAGTGAGAATGATATATACAGTGCCATTACTGAAGTTGAAAATGAAACCTCTACATCCAAAGCTGCTGAAATGTTTAAAATACCAAAAAGCACTGTACATACAAAACTGAACTTTGTTACTCCAGTTGGGATAGAGCTTGGTCCAGAGACCTATATGTCCTATGAAGAAGAACAAATGTTGGTGAGCTGGATAGTACATTATGGTCAAAGAGGATTCTTCATAACAAAATCAACTCTTCTGTAATGTGTGCAAAATTTTGTCACAGAATCTAAGAAAAAAACTCCATTCAAGGATAACAAGCCAGGCAGGCATTGGTTTGAAGCTTTCAGTCGCCGACATCCAGAAATCACTTTTAGAGTGGCACAGAATTTTAAGCACAAGCCGTGTTTCTGCTACAGAAGAGGTGCTAAGAGAGTGGTTTAATGATATACAGCAGTATCTTGAGAAAAAAAACCTTTGAAAAATCGCTCCATTAAGAGTGTACAATCTAGATGAGAGTGCCTTTTTTTTATTCCTAAAGCTGACAAAGTGCTTGCTCACAGAGGAGCAGGATCAGTTTATAAGGTTACAAATGGTGATGGGAAGGCAAGTTTGACTGTTCTGTTCACTGTGAACGCTAACGGAACCATGTTGCCACCATTTATTCCCTACTGGTACGAAAGAATGCCAGCATATATAATAAATTCCTTACCTTCCACGTGGATTGCTGGCTCGACAGATAGCGGTTGGATGAGGTCAGACTCATTCTACAAGTACATAAGTACTCAATTTTATCCTTGGCTTATAAAAACCAAGTTGAGTTTCCCATTGTTTTGTTTGTCGATGGCCATGTGTCACACACATCTTTACAACTTTCAAAGTTTTGCAGTGATCATCAAATTGAGCTGATTGCGTTGTATCCGAATGCAACTCACATATTGCAGCCTCTGGATGTCTCTGTGTCTTACCCAATGAAACTTATGTGGAAAAAATCAGTGGACAAATGGAGGACAGAGAATTCTAATCAAAAATTGAAAAAAGAAAACTTTGCATCTATTTTATTTGAAACTTAAGAATCCATGAACAATTTAGAAGAAACTATCCAAAATGGCTTCAAGACCTGTGGCCTATCACCTTTTTCAGCTGATGCTGTTAATTTAAATGTTTGAATAAAAATATATAGCATTGTGAACAAGGCAATGAGGACGTTATCGATTGTAATGAAGTGGGTCAAGGTAATGCATTAGATGTGCATGAAAACAATGAAACTCAAATGTACTTAAATCACTTGGAGGCTTATGTCTCATCAGAATTATTAGAAGATTTTCAACGAGCTTTTTCCACTGGAGGAACTGTATTAGATAGTCAAAATGAGGTATTGTACCAGTATTGGCTTAGTATAAAAAATAGTACGAATTGCTTGCTTTTTAAATAATTTAACTGAAATCTTTAAAAATTTATAAATTGTTTTTTTAATTTTCTAAACTCATTTTGTATCAAGTTTTATATCTTATCTCAATTTTATTATATCAATTGATGCAGGTCAAAACCTTCAATTTAATAAAATCGTTAGTATCAGTGGAGAAGCCTCTCCTGAGTTACCTAATTTAGCCAACTGTAAAGAAAGTAAAATAGATATTTCCAACTTGGATATAGTCATTGGTGAGCATAAAAATAATGCAGCTGAAGAAAATGTTATTCTAACAAGTTCAATGCAAAATAATCGATCAGACATTATAAGTACAGTTATCGAAGCTCCTTCTGCTAATGAAAACAAACTTTTGCCCATCGAACATCTGCAAACGAGTAAGTAAATAATATTTCAAAGTATATTTGCTAACCATAACAGTATTAGTAGCAAAGGGTTTTATGTACTTGAAACACATTTCCAGTTAATCATGTGGACGAATTTGTTTTCATCAATGAACTAAATACTACTAACAATGTCAGTTATCAAAATTTGCATTTATCGAGTTCAGATGAAAAAAAAATATCTTCTTTGAACACAGAGGACTCTACATATTGTTAGTATTTCTTTCACTGAAGACGTTTCTCTGATAAATTATTTATATTATATGCAGTTTTTAACACTTTTTCAGTAAATAATCAAATTTTGCTAAGACCAGTAGAAAAATTTGCTGCAAATGATTTTTTTACAATATTAGATCTGAGCGTTAAACACTTATCCAAGGAGATAAGTGAAATACCAAGGCTAGCATTAAAAGATTGTAAAAATAGAGTGATTCTAGAAACAAGTAAGCGGTCAAGTCCAGAATTACAAGGTGTCGTAAATAAACGTAAGCACTATTTCAATTAAAAATATTAACACACCCATTGTACGATGAAAGTCATTTAAAATGTTATTAATTTGTTTAGCTGTCTCTAAAGATCAGAACCCCATACAAAAGTCAGTTTCAGGTTCAATGCAAAAGGCTCTGATTTGGCCTCCAGAACTTCCATCAAAGAAGAAAACAAAAAAGACTTCTACTATATTGACGTCAGAGGAATGGCAGAGCAATCAAATGAATATAGTGAATATGAAACTAGAAAAAGCAGAGGCAATGAAAAGCAGAAAAAATTCGAAAGCAAGGCGAAGAGAAGTAAAAAATGAGAAATTACAAGCAAAAAAATTAAAAATTGGACAGAGAAAGAAATTAGATGATGCAATAAAAAAATTGAGATCAGAAAAAAACAAATTAAAAGATATAGTAGTTGAACCAAGAGAAAATAAGCTTATTAACTAGATATTTTTACTATTGTAGCTTTTTACATTTTGAGTTTTAGTTTAAAATGAATGTCTCTTTTTACCAAAGTTTATTACATTAAGGCAAAAATTTTTTCACTTATGATGTAATATACACGGTAAGTACAGCGTTATCAAATATTATTTTTTTAGAAAATGTATGTACTTATAAGAAATGATTCATTACTTAACCTAACCAATATTGGAGAAACATTATATCTGAAATCTCGAGTAAAAGCTTCGTTCAGTTACTGGTACACGTAAATCTCAGCACTGGGACATGGCTAGTTGTGCTTATTTATCTATTGGTATAGTGGTGCTTGCCGTAATAACTATAAATATATTACATTTCTTGTTTAAACGTTAATAATATGACATTAATCGATTGCTAGCACCTACAAGTATAGTAAACATTAAGTTTGCATTCTTTAATAAGACATTTTGTTCCTAATTTACATCATCTACGTTTTGAAGACCCTTAAGCGTTCAGACACTGGGACATTTACCTTACATATATGACTACGTTAGCGGTTAGCATGCAATACGTCAAAATTTCTTCCCGTTTAAGAGTTACTTTCTACGATCATCAGTACCTGCAGCTATTTGACTTTAACGACGCACTGACTTGATTATCTGATCTGTGTTGCGCTTCGTAATTCTGCCTGTGTCAGTTTTAAAAATAATCGTAGATGCCGATAGATCTTCAATAATTGTTGCTATGATACGCTTGCCACTACTGATTACATAGTTATCAATCATGATTGGCTTATCTACTTCAAATTTCACGTCACGTAAGGGAAAACTTTCCGCTGCTTGTGCCTCTTGTGTAGTAAGAATATTTTTCCTCAAATTAGGATGCAGTAGGTCAAAGCCTCCACGTAGCTTTCGCTTATACATGAACCATGCCGGCGATTTACCTGTCGTTCAGTGACGTGTCCTACGATGATCGAAAAAATAATCATACATTGCACGTTTTTTTATTTCCTCCGTTAAAAGAATTTCAGACACGCTGTCTTTGAAAATGTCAACGGAACTTTCTGCGGCCCCGTTAGTAGTAAGTTAATATGGCGGGGAAGAATTCTGTTTGACTTCATGTTAATGCAAGTAGTTTCTTATTTCGGGACTTGCTATTTGACGTCCGTTGTCTGATACTATATGATTATGTAGGCCGTGATTTGCAAATAGACTTTCCCACACCTTTATTGAGACCTATGACTATGTATTTATCGCGAAATTAATGACCTAGGACTGCTTTGAAAATGCGACCCGATGATTAGGTACATGTCACCATGAAACGGCCCCTGTGTAAGTGTAAGTGTATACACTTTCATTTTTTTCTGGCCAAGGCTATGGCGCTAACCGTGCGAGAAATTGCCTTCTGATTGTATGAGCCTGGTGTAATGCTTAAAAAAATTTAAAATTCTCGTAATAATTGCACTTCTATGAAATCCACATTAAACGTATACAATGCATTCTAATCATCTCTTACAGTGGAATTCAAGAAAGCATATGGCCTTGAAGCAAGTTCGACTAGCCATTGCCTACCGATTAAGAGCGGCCAACTAACTTGTTAAATTAAACAATCTAATATTTTTTCGGTGCCATTTAACTTGACTATGAGCTTGATTAATTGTCTTAATGGCTTTATTACGTTTTGCTCAAAGTAATGTAACTTTGCCTATGCCTTCTATAATTTAAAAGCCGTTAAAATATTATTTAAAATTTTCTTGGAAATTACAGCGAAATACGCACCTGTACCTACATCCATTTCTACAACTTTACCGTTAATTTCTACATACAACAGTTCGGGGTCTACTTTAATCATATACCACTCAGCAATGATTATATTTTCTAAGTAAGTTTGTATTCAAAGGAGATCAACATCGTTGTTATCTGCTTACCCCTGGCTTTTTCGTTTGCACTGCTTACGTCATCGATACTTTAACACATGAATATTTGTAATGCTACATTTTTCTTCGTGAGGCGTGCCGGCTGCAGATTTTCCTTGTTTCCACAAGCGCTGCAAGAAGCTACTATATTTTGACAAGTAGCAGCAAAATGCTCTAATTTTCCACAACAATAGCATATAAGATTAGCCAATTTTCGTCGTCCGTTATGTCCTTGCTTTACTTCTCTGTCTGTACCGTTGGGAACGGCAAAAGCGTCCTCCTTCTCGCTTCCATGTACCAATGATACTTCTATTGTATTATTCACAACGTTCTCGCCAGAAATAGCTTTTTGTACCACTAGATGAAATTTAAGGTCTGCTTCTTTGGAACGTTCAATTCGTGTACTTTGGTCAATCACTTTGCTTACGAATCGGTCTTGCAGCATGCCTTTAATATTGGTTTTTAAATCCCAGTGTGATAAAATTTTGCAAAGTTTCACTGCAAACTTGCTAATCTGTTTTTGCTCTCTCTTTTTCGCTTTATGGATAGTACAGCGATCTATTACGCTTGACGATTTTGCGCTTATATGCTTTAAAAGTAACTCTATTTACTCATCGTAAGGTTAAGTAGCTGATTGGTCCGGCGCACACATGCTTTTTATGGGCAAATATGCCTTTTTATTGATGCTTGTATGCAAAGTTGGCCATTTATTGTCGTTTTTTACCTTTTACAACAACAACCTAAGTTTATTTATTTCTAAAAACGATTCCTCATCGTCTGTGTTTAGTTTAAATTCTGTTTTTCAATTTTCTGCCAGGATTTCCTCGTTTTATACCGCTTTCTTAAATATTGTGTTACTATGACTACCATGCCTGTCTACTTTTAATTTCTCCCCACTTTTTACAAGCTCTATTAGCTTTCGCGCAAATCTTATTGTTTATTTTATCCACACATTGAACACCTCTTTTAAGCAATTTTTTAAATATACTTTGCTTGCATAAGTGATACGCCTTATATTGTGTTATCCTATTTGCTAATCGTTAGGTGTGTTACTCTCTTCTAGTTTACTGTAACTTATTGAAACTAATTCCTCTGCTAAATTTTTTTTTTACTTGGCTACGCGCTTTAAGTTAATCTTTTCCAACACTCTTGCATCGCAACGGTTTATCTATACACTTTACCGTTTCACTTTTTCTCCACTTATCCCGGCTGCTAACCCACCAATTCTCGTCGCCAATTACAATATTTCATAGGTACGTGGGGCAGGTATAAGAAGAAGTACGATCTATTAATTACTGCTTATATCATGTATAATAATAAGTGTGTATTGATTGGGGATCAACTCTTGTGATACATGTGTTTACAACAGTAGACGCACAGACTGTCTATACATGTTCCTTAGCTACATACGTAGCTGGCTTTTTGGGTGCTAAGTGTATTTGTGGGCATGTCTCTATTGCAAATCTGACTTCGTCAGCAGTTAGCACGCATCCACGTCACAACATACTTATTATTTTATTATTGATTGTTTTATCCTCTAATAAGGGCTAGATATCATTGCAAAACGACTGAAACGTCAACAGAAATAAATAACTTGTTGCGCAGCACAACTATAAAAAAATGTCTTATTAATTTATACATTGCTGTCATTGGAATCAGTTACTTACAAAAAAACTCACAATACCTCAATGTCCTAGTTTATATGTGATAAACCAATTGTTACAAAAAACATATTGCAGGGAAATTAAACAACAGCATAGTTGTGTACATGTTTGGAGAAATACGACAGCAAGGCATAAAAGCATGAATTTTAGCATTAACATAAGCGATTTCTAATACTCCCGACATTATGTAAATATAAATCACAAGTCAATCGTATAAAAACGATAAGAAAAAACCACGTAAAAATTCAGTTATACAGACACCTTTGCAGTTAAATAATTCGTTTGAAAATAATGTTTGTCTACTAACAGGATCTAAGAATAAGCAGAACTCCTGACTATGAATATCCTTAAGTAATAGTTCCAACGGTTAGCACTTACCACAAATAGATGAACGGTTGGACGATAAAAATACATAGAGAATAGACCATTCCAGAAAGATAAGATGAACATATTTGCATTTTGGAATTCATCATAAATCATACGAAGTTTCAAAAATATATAAAGCGAAACAGAAAAGTAAGAACACAGTTAAAATGATAAAAATATTTTATACCATGAACAGTGAAAAAATATAAAAGCAAAATAACGATATAAATGATGGAATATTTTTAAATCACTGATAAAACAGATACACAAAGTGAACAACAAGGATAATCACTATTACAGCATAAGTAAGACGAGAATTGAAATAAGATTCACGACGTAAATTTAGATGACGAAAAGGACAATGGATAAGAAACGGATTAGCCAGAGATAAACAAGATACAAAAAGAACTTTGCAAGAATTTGATAAAGTCATAGAAATGCTAAAGATACGTTGCAGTAGGCAGAATAAATGTAAGAGGAAAACGAAGTCATTTAAAGTAGTGTATCAGTTTTCCCGAAACGTTCAAGCGATTAGAAAATCCATTTAGAAAAGTTAATCTATTCTCATAGAGACTATGATATTCAGAAGTTAATTTCTATACCACTAAAAAAATACACAAACAAGAAAGGACATAGATACACAAATGTACAGTATCATATTAAGACACGTTTCCAAAAACTTTTACCCAGTGGTCAGGACACAGATATGAGAAAACAATTTACGGAGCAACGTTTGAAAATTTTGTATCACAGAATTAAAGCTTTGATAAACCTTTAGTCTTTAGGACTTAGATGCACGAACATAAGACTGAGAAAAAAAACAGAATTCACGTGAGGACACACACAAACATTTTTTAATGCAATCAAACCTTAGGAAACAAAAAAAGCAAAAATCACTAAAGAATGCAACAATACAGCAATAAAAATTTGTAATATTTAAAAATAGTATATTACGCACCAAGGGACTAAAGCAAGCCAAGCTCGCTACGCTCGGGCGCACACCACAACAGCCACGAACTGGCTTGCTTCGGTCCCGCGGTGCGTATACATTTTTACATCATACTCAGCGTAAAGTTCGTTACACAAACTTGTTAAACAATACCTGACAACACGTGTCCTATGAT
This sequence comes from Copidosoma aretas, assembly GCA_030522625.1. NCBI lineage: Eukaryota > Metazoa > Arthropoda > Insecta > Hymenoptera > Encyrtidae > Copidosoma > Copidosoma aretas. The sequence goes on along the minus strand of JAPYYV010009194.1, from coordinate 221 downwards.
GTTGGGGGGAGCGAGCGAACGAACGAGCGATAGAGCATAGGTTATAAACGTATCTATACGCGTATTTTGTATACAGATATGTTTATAACCTATGTTCTAAGTAGCGTTCGTTTGTCGTTCGTTCGGGCTTCAATAGCCCCCGATTTACATTGTTCGTTCGCGTATTGTTCGCATATCGTCCCTTATCGTACGGTCTCCGAGTATATATAGATATACTGAGT
>JAPYYV010009193.1:0-13522 GCA_030522625.1 Copidosoma aretas | reverse complement strand
AGGAAAAACATGTTTTTGGGGGGAGCTAGGGGGGAGGTAGGGGGTGCGGTCTTGTTGGGCGCTGAAGGGGTGCTGGGGGGCAGCGGGGGGAGGTAGCTCAAATTATTTAAGGTCATATTTTACGGTAAAAATAAACGAATTTTACCTTGTTTTTGGGGGTAGCTGGGGGGAGCTGAGAGGGAACAGGGGGAGAATCTAGTTCTCACCCTAAAACTATACACCTATATAATATAAGAATATGTATATATATATATTAGTGATAACATTAGAAAATTTAAAGTAAGTATCTAAAATGTGGAGATAAGTGCACAGCGAGTTTAAACACTGCATAAAAAGAAGCTGAGTGTTAATATATAGACCACGTTATCTGAAACCGTAAAGATATAATTACTGATATTAGTTCATGGTTGTATGACTCTTTAATTACCAACGAAACCGATAAGAAAACTAAGGCAAAGCAACAGATGCGCGGTCGGTAGTTCGGGGGGGCTACGTTTTGCGGTAATGTTCGGGGTGCTTGGACTGTGTTGTGGTGATACTGCATGGGTGGTGATGTGGAAGGGCTGCGTTGGTGGTAGTGCGCGACGGTCTAGGGGGGGAGGGGGGGGCTTACAGCCGCGGAGTTATGTAGGGTTGTCCAATAACCTAGACAAAAAAACTAATAACACGAGGCTAGCTTGTTCTAAAATTCGTATTAGCTCATGTTGGTGACGAATATATTTGCTACTTAATATACACATAATATAAGAATACGAAAGGCCTAAAAATTATTATCACAAATTCGTAATTCGAATATTTAAATTAAAGAATTTGCGTGGTGGGGGTGCTAGCATTAAACGGTGAAAGTTAGCTTTAACCATCGATTTCAGCTAAACTTGCCTGGAGTACGAAATTGCGGGCTTTAACCGGCTGAAGCTAGCTTTAGCCAAGAACCTTTGGCTAAAGTTGCCCTGCCTTTAAAAGTTGAATGTATAGAAACAATGACGACTATTTATTGGCTATTTACTATACGCTGTATACGCTACGTCACGAGTATCTCTTCAATCTAGAGTTAGATGATGTTGTAAGCTTAATGTAAACATTTAAATGATTGATAATTATTCATTATGCTTCTACTTCTTTGATTTCTGTTTAGTCAACACCTTGTCGCTGTACGTTCAAAACCGACCATAGCTAACGAACGAGAACAATTTTAACAACAATTTAATGAAGAGATTTTTAAATTAGTGAGCTTGAAAAAGTCAAATAGTTTCTATATCAGTGTTACGCAATACGATTAATTTATGCAAGACGTGGTTGAAGCCAAATAGGCATTAACTGTGTCAAAATTAGAACATCGACGGCTAGATAGATTTTATATATTTTCTGTTGTTGATGTTGACAAAATCATTGTTCCTTTGAAGGAAGATACATAAAAGATTTTAAATTTCAATAAAATCTCCAAGATGAATATTTTTAAGTAGATGTAAATTTAATTTAACTTTTTTAGGTAAAACTAGCATCAAATTTCATATGACATACAATAAAATGTTTGATGTTTTGTATGATGTTCTTGTATCTATTGGTCATGGAGGAAAAAATCGAATGTTGCAAGAATTGGGAAAAAAAATATAAAAATGCAACGCAAGAAGAAATACTATTGTTTTTGAGTTCTTGTATTCTTGCCAAAAATAAACAAAAGACTATTAGAAAAGGTTTAGTTGTAAAGCCAATAATTTCTTCGGAAATGAATTCCAGAAGACAAGTGGATCTAATAGACATGCAATCGAGTCCGAGTAAAAATTACAAATTTATCATGGTTTATCAAAATCATTTGACGAAGTTTATCCAGATTTGACCTTTGTTATCAAAAAGAGCAGAAGAAGTGGCAATACAGTTACTAGATATTTTTTGTACATTGAATGTTCCGGCAATCTTGCAATAAGTAGAAAAACTTGTAATAACTGAAACTATATTGCAGTCCATAAAAAAATTATATTCTAAGCGTGGAATTAAAATTGCTCTTATCTTAACTAAATCGTTAGAAGCCATTTATTGTAACATTAAAGATTCTAGATGAAGCGGTTGATAAAATAATGAAGATGATTCACACTTCAATAGTATCATTTTAACAGTAATTTTTATTTTCATGAGTTATATCAGATATTCCTAGAATTCGTAATATATTTTTATATCTTCTCAAGATGGTAATGTCACTAACATAGACAAGAAAATTCACCTAAGGGAAAGGGTTAATTTAGTTTAGATTCAAATTAAATCTTTGATGTTAATTTTCCAAGTGAACCTAAAAGAATAACGAGCAAATAAAGAGAAAGAAGAGAGCCAAAAAAAAAAAATGGGAACGATAGCCTAGGCAACCGTCAACTTTTGCTGGCCTCTAACAGAAGCCTCTATATTTTTGGATTTAGAGTCTTTCTTCCAATTGAATTTGCTGGTAAGAGTGGAAAATACACCCCTGGTAGATGCTTCACGATCTCCGTGATGCAGCCATAGCAACGACTTTTATTTGTCGCAGAAAGTTTGACGAGTCTTTAATTTGATAAAAGTCTTTTGTTTTTTAACGTATTTTGGTTATTAAATCATGTCGTAACGTTATCCCTTCTCGTACAAAACTTCGATTTGTTTCACCTCACCAAATTTCATTAATTGTCTTCGTTTCATTAATTGTATTATTTTCTCCAAGAATATCTCTGTTACTATCTTTATCTTCACTACTTGTATAGTTTTGTTTCTGACTTGGTCTGATATATTTATTAATTTCAATGAAATTTTACTATAACATCAAAACAATTTTTTAATGTAATAATAAGTATAGTATATTTAAGTAATGCTTAATATAATCTTTTTGAATGTAAATTTGTATGGAAGAGATTTAAAACATAGCTTTTCAATAGTATCTACTTTGACTAATGGATAAAAAGAATTTTGGGAATTTCTTCAGTGTCATGAATACATATTGCAACGTGAGTTAATGAATATACTCAACAATACTTACATGGATTAGCCACCCAACTTGTATTCATAAATTTATTTGAAAGAAATTTAATACGTCACGATCAAATAATTTCTAAGAGCCCAAAACATTGTGTAGGCGATTATTCCCACATAACTACATCTATCTAGCGCACAATCAAGAATTAAGAGTTGGCTAAAGGGATAAGAGAAAACATTAGGCTTATTACGCATAGTACAAAGATAATACCACACTTATTCAAAGCGCATCACAATAGTTCTACATATGTAGTTCATAAAATATAGCCTTGGAAATTTGACCTGTAATATGGTTGTAATATTCGAGTATCGACTCACTAGTGTACTTTAAACTGTATACTAGAAGCTGCACACCTAAATGTCTCTGGGAGACTTTTAAAGTCGTTAAACGTCTTCAACAAAATTTAGTAGTGACTTCAAAACTCTTAAACTGAGTTCTTAAATATTAAAAAATAACTCGAAAGTTTCTCAAACGCTTTTGAAATCTGACAAAGCATTTGAAATTTTTTTTTTTTTAATCTCGATGCATTCAGCAGTCTTACAGGAACTTCAAAAGTTATTTAGTAAAATTGAATCTGGTAGATATCTTCAAACGTCAACATGTGAACGAAGAAAATTTTTTATTTTAAGATTGCCTAAATTTATATGATTTGCTATCTCACAATTCCTTTATTTTACATGAAGGAAGAAAACATTTTTTAGAGCATGAGAAATCGTTTTGAATAATATAGCATGCAAATTTTGTTTGTCTTAACTGTATATTGGAGTGATACGCAAATTATTTTGATAACAGCTTTTTTGGAAAAATAATTTTATTTTAAGTTTAGTAATTCTGGCCGAAAATTCATATTCCCCAATTTTTAAAATCCTTGCCTGGATTTATGGATATCCAAAGAATGAAAAAAACGAATTTTTTTCTTACCATATTGAATCTGTTATTTTAAATTTCTAATTCTCGAAAAATATTTATCTTCAGGGACCAAAATGACCCCTTTCGACAGATTTTTGTATATTTAGACTATTTTTTCAATTTTCGGCGCAACATTTTATCCGCAATTAAAATTTTCGAATTTTATTGACATATGTATGTTGAGCGATTTGAGTAACTCTGATATACAAACTTTTACACATTTTAAAGACTAATCTTATTTTTTGGTCGTTATATTGGATCAGCCATACTGAATATTCTAATATCTTATCTTAAAATTTTCACGGCCTAAAAGTAAAGCCTCAATAGCATTGGCTGATTCAAACATGCGGTCGACGTGTGATTGGTCATTGTCTAAAAGAGCACTATTTTTAAATACAATTGGTTATTTTTATAAAAAAATTTTATACCTAATTGATTTTGATTTTTAGTTTCAATTTAAGCATTTAATAATGACAATAATAATAATAATAGTAATGATAATAATTATAATATTGATAATAATAATAAAAAAATAATAATGATTTTGTTATTCTATCTTAGAAATGAGAATAATTTCGAATGATGCAAATCCATCTGTGATGTGATTGGTTAGAGATGGTCACATGACTATGATTTAAACTAAACCCACGGTTAAAAAAATTGTTATTAAAACATTACAATTTGTATTTAGAATTTTTACGAAATCCTGCTAAGGTTCAGATTAAAATTTGTAGTTGAATGTATTCTTGATTAAATAAAAAAAATTAGACAAAATATATAATATATAGTAATAATGTCAATGTATAGGATACGTAAAATGAGTGGTTTTCTTTTAGACATAACCGGCAAACGATTTAAATTTACATTTATATATTTTATAATGTATATCAGCTAATATGGATATAGAATAAAAATAAAAAAAAAAAAAACATGTACTAAAATATAAACAATAGATTCCTGTTATGAAGGTCTTTTTTCTTACATTTTACAGACTGATTAAAGTAAATTGAAAAAAGTCAATGGTATAATATGTAAATTAAAGAAAAATAATCGTTTTGTCGTTAAAAAGTATAGGAAAAGCGCGCTAAGCGCATGGCATGCCTAGTACTGATAAAATATTCAAATATTCATTTTCAGTGCTTCGAGTAACCCCTACAGACAGATTTTTGTAATTTTCACCAAATTTTATTTTTTGAAGACAGCTATATTGAATCCGCTATTTTTAATTTCGAAATTCTGATGTCGAATTTGTTTTCAGTGGTCCCCAAAAACTTGGTAGTCGGGTGCGCGCTCGCTTAAAAACCCCTTCATCCCCTTAAAATACCCCCTGCAGCCCCTCTGCAAAGTAAGGGAAAATTAGCCAGTTCTCATTGCCATTATTAACCAATATCGTCTGATCCAACCTCAGTCACACCTTCCTTGTTGTTAAACTTGAACTGAAACTGGGTATGATTATTAGCTTTTGTACCTCTTTACTTCATTTCACATGAAAGTAAGTGTAGTATTCTACTGAGTATCTTGTGAATTATAATTCAACACTTTATAGTAAGAATATAATCACAGAAAGTTCATGATAATACATCGAATATGCAGGCTGGAAAAATCAGTAAGCAATTAGAAGCTAGGGCAAAGATAAGATTGTAACTAGACTCTAAAGATAAAAATGCTAAGAGAATGAAACACGGAAACGTATGAGCTGAGGTCAAGTTATATTTTGGAAAGTAAAATAACACAGTTCTATGAAATGCCAGATTAATGGTTTAATTATGCCGAACACTAGGGAAACTTATACATTATTTATAAGATAATGGAATCAAGAAAACGACACTTGGACGTTAGCGGGCAAAATACTTTATTGTTGAAAAAAAGTGGTCAATATTTCGTTGTAGTAACAACCTTATCAAGATCTACATAGAATATAATATACATTTAAGTTATAAAATAAGAAAGAAAAAAACAAAAATAAACTTAGTTAATACCTCGGTTTCCGGGATGTACAAAAAGCACGCACAAAAGTACTAGACTTACATCATTGAGTTTTTTACAGAGACATCATTATTTTAATACTGAATCGACAGATAAAATTACAAACAGCTACCAGAGTGAGCAAACAAACAAAGAGAATGAGGACAGGCGGGAATCATAGTCCACAGACTCTGTGTAGAGAGAGTGTGTACCAAACCAATGACCGCGATACGTTGCATGGTGGTATAGACACGGAATAAGAAAAGAGACAATATGGAATCGAAATTGAAATGAACCTAGCATGGTGATGATAATCAAGTGATATGTTGTCTGATGTCATTAATAAACGAGCGATAGATGCTCGAAAGGTTATTAAGGTCTGTTTTTCTGTTTATATTATTGTTATGGAAGAAAATATGAAGAAGTTCAGAAAATTCACGGCGAAATTTACAATGTTCCGTGTTCAACACTTGAATACACCTATCACAGTCAAAGTCATAGCTACACCTAGTTCTTTCAGTGTGCTGCACAAAAACAGAAGTAGTAGATCCAGATTTGAAATCCCTAGCATGTTCCTTAAAACAAGTTCTCAATTGTCTAGATGTCTGACCAACATAACAAGAAATGTTAGATTCACTGTCAATTTTGTATACAACTGAATGTTTGTCCATCTTACAAAGTTTATCTTTGCCAAGACGTATGAACAAAGAAAATTTATTGTAGGCGTAAAATATAACCTGAAAATTATTCTTTATGAAGATTTGTGACAAATTACGAGAAATTTTTTATTGAAACGGAAGTAGTATTTTCGGTTTTGGAACTTGAGGTTTGTTATTAGTTTTATCTGTAATGTGAGAATTTTTTAAATGTATTTTAAACGGATTTCGATAATGGAATTTATAAAACAAAGGGGATAACAATTTTTTTCTAGAAGCGACCTGACGAGCTTAATGTTCTCAGTTCTAAAAGACCGACTGTAGAGGTTGAAACATTTATCAATCATTCCGAATATAATAGCTTTTTTGACATATGAAGGATGATGTGAGAAATAATGTAAAATACGGTTGGAGCTAGAAGGTTTTTTGTACCAATTGATTAAATAAATGTGGTTCTCTTGTCTAGTAATTTTCAGATCTAAAAATGGTCGGGTAAAATTGACTTCTTTTCCAATTTCAATAGCATTAATTCGATCATCAAAAATATTCAATCATGCTAATTAAAAAAATTAGGTGGCTTCTGCCTTGAAAAAAAATAAAACCAAGAACTTTAAAATTGTTGTCTTTCAACTACATAATAAGAATATCTTTGTATCATTTTCAATTTATACATTAATCGTCACGTACACTAAAACAAAAAAAATATTGGTCATTTCAGTTACGTAGATAGGGGTTTTCAGTCTTCTTATATTTCATACTAAGTCTTCTAAAGACAGCAGTTAAATTATTATATTTTCTGAAAATGAAATGTATGATTATGAAGATATGCTTGGAACGGAATATTACCTGATGAACCAAAAAAAAGTTAAATTTCTCACTTTTATTTCGATTATGCTTATTTATGTGTCTTACGCAATTTGTAAATCAATAAAATGATCATATTTGTATCATAATAATCAATATACATTTTGTAAATATCAGTCTGCACTTCAGACATAATCATTGCTGAAAAAACTGACAGACATGTGATTGTATGTGATGTTTTAATAAATACTATCAACATAAATACATGATTTTTATTAACACTTCAATGAATACATCATTTTATCGAATATACATCCATGAAATTCTGCTTCACTTATCACACGATTTCATCGTGTCATCCTCGAGCGAAATCAGGCACTTAATGTAAGCGAAATTAAAAATTTTAAATGCAATGAACTTAAAGGCTAAGCAGACACTCGCAGTTAGTCTAGAAAATGTAACGGATATTCATTCGTAAAGTTATACTAGATGCAATATACCCGTCAAATTGGACGTCCTTATTTACTTAACTAAAACAAATCAATCGTATAAATATATCATTTTTGACAAGGTAATCAAAGGTAAAACGGGGGATCTAAAAAGGTTTAATTCAAACAAATTCAACCTTATTTTGTGGGTTAGTGTAGAGAGAAGCTTAGGAGGGAGAGGAGGGGGTTTAAAGTATAAGTGGGTCTAGGAAAAGGTATTAAGTGGCTGTCACGTGACTTCACTGAAACTCTATTGAGTTCAAATCACAAAGAAAACGAACGAATGTTTACTGATGTACAGAATGGCTGCGACAAGTATAGTAAGGAAATTTGGAATGACCGACTAGAATCACTGTATAATAAAGTAAGATATGTGTATAGTTTTTTTTATATACATATACTACTGAGGCTTTGCCCCCTTCGCGCTCTGCAAGCCAAGCCCTTACGTCTTGATGATAACTTTCAGTAAACCTCTTGATTTTTGAGAAAAGTTTTCTGTTAATCATCTATGTTTTTATCCTAAACCAGAAAAAGTTTTATGAGTGGTAATATAATAATTATTCATATTTATTACATATTTATTGAAACAATTATTTGATAAGTCCTTGTGTGGTTTTTCCAAATGCACAATATTACTAATGAAATTACGTGAAGGATTATTTAAAAGTATTATTTGATTATTGCTTTACATAACTGAAAGAAATGTGGCATTATAAAAAAAAAATCCGCTGCCAATAAATTAGCACAACGCTTCATAAACAACATTCTTCTGCAATTATTTAACTAAAAAAAAAAAATTTAATCAAACATGAGATTATTGTTTGAAATGTAATGAAAAGCTATTTTCATGCTCTATAATATGGAATTATTTCGAAAATAATATCATATTTTTACCTGAATAGTACAAAAAATATTCAATAAATCAAACAAAAGCCAATAATGAAGTGTGTATCTTTATTCATTCATGATTGTAGACGTTTTGCCACGCAAGATGGCTTCTTCAGGACATAGTTAACCTGTACATTATGAAATATACATTAACAATACTACATATTATTTTCTCAAACAAGCAAAACCAAGACATATTGTAATAAGCCATACATACAGCTATGCTCGAGCAGGTGCCTTAAGCACTCCCCACTACTGAAAATGGGCATCTTAGCCTCGATTTACATATTAAGTCCTTAAAAATAATTATTAATGTGTCAACAAATTATATTCTAAAATCATCCTCTCGAATTATATGTCTTAGTTTTGCTTATTTGATAAAATAATATGTAGTATTGTCAATGTATCTTCCATAATATACAGGTTAACTATGTCCTGAAGAGGCCATCTTGCGTGGCGAAACGTCAAAAATCATGAATGAATAAAGATACACACTCCATTATTAGCTTTTAATTGATTTAATAAATGAGTTATACACGGAGTAAGAAAGAAGAAGAATAATAGTCATGAAAGTACAAAAAATGTTAAAATTTTTTTGTATTGAAAACAATTAAAAAAATAATTAAAACTTATTACTGTAATAGATATACGTGATATAACTATCTTGTGGTTGAAATATTATTGCATAATATAATGCTATTTATTTATCTATAGAATGTAATTATTAATGAAATCAAATTTGAATTTTTCACTCCAAAAACAGCGAAAAACGTTTTTTTAGCATTGAAAATCGACATATCAACCTTAATAGGGTATAAAAGGTCAAATCTTTTTGTGAACCTATACAAACATATAAAAAGATAAATTCTGAGCCCTATATCCTAAAAATCATTTAGAGGGTTTCTGAGATACGACTGATTCAAGAAAATAATTGTAGATTTTTTTCAAAAAAAAAAAACGACATAGCATACAAAAAGTTTTTGAATTTAAAATGAATCTGTTTTAATGCTCTATGAGATACAGTTATAAAGATATCGATTTCAAATTTTTTCACCCTAAAAGTAGCAAGAAACCGCTTTTTGGACATGAAAAATCGTCATAACATCCTTATTGAGGTATAAAACTTTAATTTTTTTTTTGTAATGAATATGGGGATGTAAAACATATATTTAAAGCGTTGAGTTATCTAAATCACTTGAATGATTTCTAAGATGTGAGTGATTTTCCATAAAAATCTCAGTATTTCTTTAATAAAAAATAAGTTAAATATTTTATAAAGATAATACAAAATAAAAAATAGAGCTATTTTAAAGCTCTATTCGATGTTACTATTTAGAAATTCAAATTAAATTTTTTTCGCCCTAAGACAACTAAAAAACCTGTTTTTTGACCATAAAAATCGTTATAAAAACCTTAATAAGGTATAAAATGAAAAAAAAATTTTCAAGCCACCATAAAGGTAAAAAAACAAAAATTTTAAGCCTAGAATCATTAAAATTTACCGTTGGGTGCCTGAGATATGACTGATTACATACACACACTCACACAGACTTTTTCTAAAAATGGTATTTTTTCACTTTAAACACTATATCAGAGATTTCTAACGTATCTCCATAAAAAGTTTTTTTGGCACTGATACAAAGCTTTCTCTATAAGGAAGCAGTAAACTAGTAGACATACAAAAATATTTTATAGGTTCTTACTCGCTTATTATGATTGATAATTTGTAAAATTAATCAACATAAAAAGTTGGACTTCATCATTTAAAAAGTTCTATGGTTGTTACAAATGCCTTCATATTGTTTTTAAGCATAGAATTTTAATATTTAAAAAGTTCTATTGTTGTTACAAATGCCATTATACTGTTTCCAAGCAGAAAGTTTTAAATCTTTTTCTAATTTTATACCGTACTAACAGTTTTATTCCGTTGATTCATAATTATTGCCTTTTTTTTATAAATTTATTAAATAGTATTTGAGAAATTTATCTAATATTTGATATTATTAAAAAAGGTAATAAAACATATTTAAATTTATGATCAATTTTAATAGCATAATTTAGTAAATTAGGAATTTCATAGAACTTTAGTATATAATTTATTTGGAAGTTATACCTAAAGAAAACATGGAAAACGCAGATTTCAACACGATGTATGCTATGCAATGATCAATTCCCTTTTATTTTAAGTTCTCTATTACAACAAAGAAATTAAACGTCAAAATGTTAACGAAAATACTTTATAAGTATAGAAATCTCTTTTTACGTGGTTAACTATAGATTGCCTAATCAACACGCGACCTTGAAGTTTTTATACAAATTAATCAAGATAATAATTATAAAATATAAATATACTTCTGTATTAAGTATTAAGTTATAACCAAAAAAAAACTTTGGACTCTATGAAAGTTAATTTAATTTAAAATTTTTAGGCTGCTTACGTTATAAAAAAAAAACCTGAAAATTTAAAAACATTTCTTTTCTTCTATCTTTAGCATAATAATATAATTCTTTACAATTTTTTTAAATTTGTATAATTATTTTTACTTAAACTAAAAGGATAATAAAGTTTGTATTTCAGATATATAGATAGGTTATTTATGTCTTCTGGTAGTACATAGAGCATCTGGCAAGGTTGACAGTCAAAATATTTTATTTTAATTGATACATGTATTTTTATTGTGGAATAATCTTATTTATTAATCAATTTTTTTTTAATTATATTTTTTATTACCTTACGCATAATTTGAAAAATCAATTAAGCATATTATTATAATACTCTTAAGGTACTGTATAAGTTTTCTAGGTGATAAATATGCTGCATAAAGTATCAAAAATTCAAATAAAAATAACTGAATGGTTCTACTATTTTATTGTGTGAAAGTTGTAAAATAGCTTAAGATTTAAATTTGGATTTTTTGTTCACTAAGCCGTTATTCCAAGAAGTTATTTGGTGTTACTACAACTTAGAGAAATATTTATAAGTTTCTTATTATTATTAAGAGAAATTTTTTTTTAATATTAAAAATAAGTATCCTGGATTGACTTGTGTATCAAAATCTAGCCTGCTTTCTAAAGATATCAGTCGTTATTAAAGAATCTTGGATGTGGGAGGGCTGTAAGGGTGTAGGATGGGCCTTAACCTGTTTTCGAAAAAATTTTGCCATATATAGGAAGATTTGGGTGTGTGTTGGGATGTGCCGTGGATGTGGTAACACTTAGCCTGCTGTCTGTAGACATCGGCCGTGTCAGGAAGAATTCGACCTCGCCGGGAGAGGGGGAGGTGCGTAACGGGTAAGGGTAACCTTAAGTAATACGTCGAAGCTGACGTAACGGTGGGGGGGGGGGAGTCTTCGACCAATGGATAGGGGGTCGTTATAAGAGTATGGTGGCGCATGTTATGGGAGTCATTGGAAATTGTGTAGGGTGGTAGGTGGGTCTTAAGGGTTGCCGGGACTTTGGTATAGAACAATGTGGGTTATTATCTCAGGGGTAGAAAGCTTTCTTTTTCGTTATTTTGTGTCAGGATGGGGTGTAGAGATCTAGTAGGTAAGAGGGGGATGTAAATACCCCCACAAAATCGATCAATTGTAGTGAATTCGTAAAACAAATTTAAACATTTGGAAAAAAATTATTATTAATCTAATGGTAATGAATGACTTTGATCGGTATGGGAGCAGGAACTTGATACATGCGTATAATGTCAATAGAATAATTAGTATTACAGAAACGATGAAATAGTTTTTGTTTGTCATTATTTTTAATTTTAAAATGAATTATAGATATGCATTTGGTAGACAATTACTTTTTGAAATGTTCACTCGATATTGGAAAAGAAAAAATTGATTTGTTTGGAATTCCTAAAAAGTAAGGAACAACAAAAATTTGTTTAACAATATTTAAATCAGTATAAAAGGATGAATAAATACTTATTATTGTATTGATCAGGCAACGTATAACGGTGTTCACAAGTGCGACCATAATATTGATATAAATTTGCCGAATGAAGTTCCTAATAGTATTTGTGAAGGTCCAATACCATATTAAACTTATGTAAAAGTTGTAGATTCGTTGATAAGAAATTTAGGTATATCCGATGGTTGATGGGATGGCTAATGGTTAGAACCAACAAAATCATTAAGATATAATGTTTAAGCAAAAATAATAACTGGTGAAAAAATCGAATGAAAAGTTTTTGATCAAATATTACTCTAAATACTGGAAATAAAACTTTCTTACAATTTCTTTTACACTTAGAATTACTCTAGAAATTTCCCTTGGCTAAAATCTTTTGCTGTTAAAATACATAGATTGCTATACCAAACATTTGAAAAAGCAGGTCTATACCCCAATAAATCACCGATTTTTCTTGTTCAGTTGTACGTTGCTTTATCTGAAATAAAAAAAAAAAGGTATTTTACATCAAAATGTAGAGATTGTAAAAAATCAATGCAAATTACAATAAAAGCCTTTAATAATATGAAATTCGTATTCTTTATTAGAAAAACGACTGGATAAAATAATTGAAAAAAAATCAATCGTTTTTTCATAGCAAACTTCCACATATCTAAAATTCAGACACATCTTTTGTACGTTAAATACCTTCTGAAAGTATTTAAGTACTGTAAATAAACAGGGTTTTAACCGAATGTAGATAACTGATGCGCCTGTCCAACAACTTAACTATTAAAAAAAAATTCGTGCGTCGGATGCGTGACAAAAGCGAAGCTTCTACGCATTATATCGTAATAAAAAATAGGCCAATGCATTTTAAAAAAAAGCTTTTACAAGTGTTATTTCTATATTCAGAGTACTGTTCACGA
>JAPYYV010009192.1:0-12089 GCA_030522625.1 Copidosoma aretas | reverse complement strand
CCCCCCCTCCGGTCCCGTCGTCATCTCGGTCGCTGTGTATGCTGGACACTGCGGGAAAATTGTTCGAAAGGGTGATCCGAAATCGCATATGAGAGGTAGCCAGCCTTTCGGAAAACCAGTATGGGTTCCGTCAGGGTCGTTCGACGGTCATGGCTGTGGGCGAGGTGCTAGAGGCGGTCAAAAAAGCATGGGCGCCATCTCATAAAACAAGAAGTGTCTGTGTTCTGGTGACCCTCGACGTCTAGAATACTTTTAACTCGGCTCGCTGGTGTCACATCAGAGAGCCATTGAGGAGACAATGTACCGGATTACTTTAGAAGGATCCTTGATAGCTATCTCCAGGATCGTGTTCTCCGGTACGACACTAAGGTTGGACAGCGGGAGAGACGGCTGACGTCGGGGTTGCGCAGGGCTCTGCACTGGGCCCGGACCTACGAAACCTCGTCTACGATGATCTATTGCGCCTGGACATGCCTCCGGGGGTCGGCCTGACAAGCTTCGCTGTTGACATCGCGTAGCACGTCACAGCAAGATACCGCAGGGAGGCCAAGAAAAAAAAAAAAAAAAAAAAAATTCAACAGAAAGGATCCACCAATATCCACTAAATAACTCCCTATGCTGCGTAGCTTTTGTTCCAACCCGGAACAACGTTAGCATTACTTTAGGCTGGAGCCACTAGGGAGAACATCGTATCTCACAGCATTGTCGAGCAAGCTCGAACACTAGTCGCTGGCATGTACCGACCGACCACGAGCCCTGAAAAGGGCACGAGGTCCATCTTGGGTCAGCACATCTCGTCGAACCTTCCAATCCGCCAGCTTTTGGGCAACGTGCGTCTCCGTGCTGATAACGACTTTGCCGTCAGCGAAGCTTAGATCTGCACGAGCTGCACTTTTTACTCGCTCTCAAAAGGACGTAAGGTCCCTGGAGGGCAACATCTGTGTTCAGCCGCACCGCAGGTTAGTTTTACGAACGCCTGTTTTTCGTTCGGTGCTTCTCCTTGCTGATAAAACACAACGCTTAGTGCAGCGTGGATACGCACGAATTATCCTGCATTCTCACTGGCCGCGCAGCCCCGGGGACTACCCACGTGGGGCCCACATTCAGCGTTCAGCGGCCCTCTCTTCATCCATCTTCAGGCAGATAACCGACTAGACATAGTTATCCACAGCCCTTCATGCGTCCTTAGAGCTAAGCATCGTGAGGACGATGTTTTTAGGCTTGGATTCCATGCCCGAACGGTCCGCAAGAACCTCGAGCTCTCGGTGCCACCTTGCGCACACAAAAAACGGATGCTCAACGGTATCATTCAATTCATCAAGCCTGAAGAGAGGGATTTCTCCCCCTCTGATGCACTCCTGACTCTCTCCAGAGTGTTCCGGGAAGAGGCAGGAGACCACGCTCTCCATAAAGGCAGGTTCCACCGAGGCCACAGGATCGGAACCGCGCAGTCTTCTCAGCGCGATTCGATATCCCAGACCCCACGTGTCTCTGTCCACCTCTGCGATGAGATCGCGGCAACACCGGTTCTTGCTCATCTTGATTGCCCTCACCAGGCACTTTTTTGCTTCCCTGTACGCAGCAGCAGCCACCTCCGCGTCCGCATGCCTTCTATGTCGCTGTGCAACACGCGGAGACGCTGCGCCTCCCCGCGCAGGTTGGCGATCTCGACCGTCCACTAGTATCACGACCGCCCGCGCCGCCCTCGTCTGGTGTTCCTTTTTGGCATACACGCGTCACACCATTCCTTGGCTCGTCTTATGGTGCTTTTCACTAGCGCCTCGGATCCTGCCGTGTCTGAGATGTTATTTAGCTCAGCAAGAGGTGGCGCGTCTACTATCGCTTACCGCAGCGCATCTCGATTGAGTTTGGCCACGTTCCACCCAGCAGCGCGCCTTCGAGGCGCTTCGCATGGATGCTCACCGTTTTCTTCGCTTATCACAAAGGATACATACTGGTGATAGACTGCCTTGTACTCCTCCAGGACCTTCCAGTCAGACATAATCGCCGCTACACGTGGCGTCGCGAGCGTCAGGTCAATGATTGTGCCACTGTTGCCAGGCCAGCTGAACGTTGCTGAACTTCCCGAGTTTATGATAGTGAGATCAAGCCTTGCGGCCATCTCAAGCACTGGCCGTCCTCTGGAGTCGGTTCTCGGCTCTCCCCAAGCGGTGGCCTTGGAGTTCAATTCGCCGGCCAGGACCACTTCAGTAGTCCTTCAGCAGTAGTAGAAGTAGTAGTAGTACTATAAGTAGTAGTAGAAGTAATAGTTTACGTAGTGGTAATAGCTGTAGTAGTTGTAGTAGTAGTAAACTATAAGTAGTAATATTAGGAGTATTTGTAGTAGTAGAAGTAGTAGTAGTTGTAACGGCAGTACTAGTAATAGTAGTGATGGTAGTAGTGAGAAAAGTAGTATTAGTAGTCGTAGTAAGAGTGGTGGTAGTATAAGTAGTATAATTAGTAGTTGTAGTAGTATAAGTAGTCGCATTAGCACTGATAGTATAAGTATTGATAGGAATAGTAGTGGAAGTAGTCGTATTATTGATATTGTAGTAGTAATAGTAGTTGTAGTAGTAATAGTATGAGTAGTAGAAGATGTGGTATTAGTTTCAATTGTTCTAGTACAGAAATTGTTGTAGTAGTTTAAGTATTAGATACGGTAGTAGTTCCAGTAGTAGTCGTATTAGTTACGACAGTAGTAATACTGATAAAAATCAATAGTAGTAGTAGCAGTAGTAGTAGTAGTAGTAGTAGTAGTAGTAATAGTAGTAGTAGCAGTAGTAGTAGTAGTAGATTTGGTAGTATCAGTAATAGTAGAAGTAGTAGTAGTAGTAATGGTAGTAGTAGTAATGGTAATAGTAGTAGTAATTGTGGAGTAAGTAGAAGTTGGAGTAGTAGTAGTGGTAGTACTTTTTTTTTTGGTGGGAGGGAACATTCGTTTACGCACACCGCTGAGCAACGGTAGTGTTGGGTCCAGTGGATTTTTTTTATTAGAGCACTACTACCAACTAAAACCCTCCCTATGCCGCGGTGCTTTTGTTTCACCACGGAACCGCGTTAGCATTACATCGGGGTGGAGCCACCAGGGAGGACATCGTACCTCGCAGCATAGTCGAGAAATCACGCTCACCAATAGCTGGCATGTAATTACCACCTAAGAGGCCTGAAAAGGGCTTAAGGGTGCCCAGGTAATTACACATTACCATCCATTCACCAGTCCAGCATTTTGTAGGCATCGTTAAAAGGACTCGAGGTCCCTGTGACCGGACTTCTACACTTAGCTTTCTTCTGAGCCGAAAGTTTTTTTGCGAGCTTTATTTTTTGGCTCGGTGCTCCTACTTGCTGATAGTCATAAAAGCCAAGCGCACCCTGCATTTACACTTATTGGTCAGCCACGTCATTGTTTTTCTATGGTCTAGGCCTTTAAAGGATCCTGGCTCTAGCATCTTTTAGTGCTTGCTTAAAGACTGGGCAGCTTCCTCTTCCAACTTCGTGCTTATTATCTTCCTCCTTGCATAGAAAGCACTTTGCCTCACCATTGCGTTTTTTTTGCGATAGTTGCAGCTAGCTCCCGCACTTAAAACGGAGCTTAGATCTGTCTTCTCCCTTGCATTATGACGACAGGTGCCCAATCCCAAGGCTCCTGTAGCAACTGATGACTTCGATCGTCCTTTTCACTCGGCAGGAGACAAGGCCTACCTTTAATCTGGCTATTTTATCGAGCTTCTTGGCCTAGAGTTCCCGAAGAGCTACAAATGCCATCCTTTGCCTCCTCCTGTTTGCCTTAAGAAGGCGCAGGTCAGTGTCCTGGATGCGGGTCTCTAGTACCTTTTTAAACGCCCCCCTTATCTCCTGTATCTCCGCAAAAGCGTCGAGAACGCGGACTTCAACAGTGTTTTTGCGCTCATAGCAAAAGGGTCCATGTCAGCCACTGCTTCTTCAACGTGTTGGAAAAAGGCAGTGACGTCTCTAATACCTTTCGCCCTTATAAGGACGTCTTTTTTTTCAGTCGACTCCACGCTTTGCACAGTGGCTCCCACTTATTCAGGGCTAAAGCCTGTTTTCAGCTACTTAAGTACCATGGCAAAGGTCTGCTCTGCAGCGACTTTTACCAGTACCTTTGTTAAGTCTCTTACCCGTTTTTGGCAGCCCTGACTCATCAAATTCATCTTGCTCTTTTTATTTTCGGCCATCTTGCTCTTCTTTGTCTGCTGTTGCGTATTAGCATGTCCTTTCGGGCTTTCCGATGGACTCCTCATACGCTTAGCTCTGTCTATTTCTTTCAGTGTTGTTTTCAGAGTCCTCCTCTAAACCATCCTTCCTTCTTTTACTTCGCCATCGAACAGATTAAAATTCGTCCTTTAAACGTCGGTAAAAGTATTTCTCCTTTCTTAGCTGAGTATTCGTCTAAATCCTGCTTTCTTCAGGCTTTGCCGTCCTTGACAACTTTCGCCGTATTAGCGTAGTTAACATGCATATCCTCAAGAGTTTTCTCAAGTGCTATTTGAGCAGCATTTACAAGGCCAGACTCCTCTGCCCTCTTCTGTAGAAGTTAAGCCCCTCTGCCCGCCATGTACTCCTGATCACCTTGCGTTACATTGCTGAAAATGCTAAGAGCACTAACGTTGCTAACATCACTACCTAAACTCGTACAGCTTGATCTTCTAGCTGCTTCGAACGGCAATAGAGGGATACTTAGCAGATCCCCGCTCCGTGCCCACCGTCCTAGCCCCCCCCCCCCCCCTCTCAGAATCTGTGAGGCCTGCGCCAGCCACCCAGGCTTGCACCGGATCGGAGCTGACAGCAGATTTCCTAGTAGTGGTAGTACTAGTAATAGTCGAAGTAGTAGAAATTGTAGGAGAAATAGTGAAGTATCAGTTGCAGTAAAAGTAGTATTATTGTAAGTGGTTGTTTCAGGAGTAACATGAGTATTTGTAGTAGAAGTAATCGTAGAATTTGTGATAGCAGTAGGAGTAGTAGCTGTTGTAGTAGTGGTTGTATATCAAAAGAAGTTGTAGTAGTGATAATGTTGGTAGTAGTAGTGCCAGTATCATCAGTAGTGGTAGTAGGAGTTGTATTAGATGTAGTAGTAGCAGTAGTGGTAGAAATACTAGATGTAGTAGTGGCAGTAATGGTATGAGTCGTTGTAGTAGCAGTGGTAGTAGTGTTATTATTAATGGAAGTAGTAAGAGTAGTAGTAGTATTAATTTTCGTAGTAGAAGTAGTAGTAGTAGTACAATTGCTAGTAGTAATAATAGTAGTGGTAGTGGTAGTAGTAGTACTAGTAGTTGTCGTAGTAGTACTAGTAGTTGTAGTAGTAGAAGAAGTATTGGAATTAGTAAATAATCAGTTGTAGTATTAAAAAAATTATTAGTAATGGTGAAAGTGGCAGTATTAGTGGTAGTAGTAATAGTAGTAGTAAAAGTAGTAGTAGTAATTGCAGGAGTAGTTGTAGTGGAGTAGTATTAGTAGTAAAAGTCGTAGTAAGAGAAGTGGAAGTAGTAAAAGTAGTATTAGTTTCAGAAGTGCGGTTTTAGAAGTAGTAGTGAAGTAGTAAAGAAAAAAGAGAAAAAAAAAAAAAAAAAAAAAAAAAAAAAAAAAAAAAAAAAAAAAAAAAAAAAATTTTACCTAGAAAGGATCCATTAATAACCACTAAATAACCCCCTATGCCGCATGGCTTTTGTTCCATCCCGGAACCACGTTAGCATTACTTCAGGGTGGAGCTACCGGGGAGGACATCGGACCTCACAGCATTGTCGAGCAAGCTCGAACACCAGTCGCTGGCATGTACTGACCGACCACGCGCCCTGAAAAGGGCACAAGGTCCCCCTTGGGTCAGCACATCTCGTCTAACCTTCCAATCCGCCAGCTTTTGGGCAACTTGCGTCTCCTTGCTGATAACAACTTTGCCGTCAGCGCAGCTTAGATCTGCACGAGCCACGCTCTACACTTTTCCTAAAAAGGACAAGCGGTCCCTGGCTGGCAGCCTCCTTGTTCAGCCTCACCGCAGGTTGGTTTTGCAAACGCTTGTTTTTTGTTCGGTGCTTCTCCTTGCTGATAAGCCACAAGGCTTAGCGCAGCGTGAATATGCACGAATTACCCTGCCTCCTTACTGGCCGCGCAACACATGGCACCACCTACGTGGGAGCCCCCAATCGCTGTTCAGCGGCCCTCTCTTCTTCTCTCTTCAAGCGGATAACCGTCCGGACACATTCATTCACAGCCCTCCATGCGTCCTTGGTGCTAAGCATCTCGGGGACGATGTTTTCAGGCGTGGGTACCATGCCCAGACGTCCCGCCAGAAACTCACGCTCTCGGGGCCACCTTGCGCACACGAAGAACGTACGATCGACGATATCCTCCATCAGAGAGCAGTAGACGCATCTGGGAGATGCGTTTACGGCCATCCGATGGAGGTACGCATCAAACTGGCCATGTCCGGAGAGAAACTGGGTAAGGAAGTAGTTAACCTAACCGTGATGTCACTCCATCCACGGCCACAGGTCAGGAATCAGGCGGGGCGTCCATCTGCCCACAACGGCCCTCTTCCCACTCCCGCTGCCATGTCGTTAACGTTACCTCTCGCCTGTCGACATCATTTTGGGCACCAGAAAACAGAAATTTCTCCCTGCGCTCCTGGGCCAACAACACAACGGAGATCGTTCGCGCAATTACCATCACAGTTGCAGAGGAAACCGTGCGATAGGCGCACGCGATCCGGAGAGATCCGAGACGCTGTACTGAGATAAGCTTTTTACGGACATCCCGTCTCGACAGCGCATCCGCCCATACCTCCGAGCCGTATAGTAGTATCGAGTTAGCGACCGACACCAGAAGCTGTCTTTTGGCCTCTCGCGGATCACCAACATTCGGCATTAGCCGAGACAACGCTCCTGCAAGCTTGGCGGCTTTTTCCGCTGCTCTCTTGATGTGCTCCCAGAAGGTGAGCCGAGAGTTGATCCACACTCTAAGGTAGCACACCACCAAACTCGCGCATATCGCCTTACCCGCAACGCTCACGCAGAAATCCGTGCCGATTTATCTCTGCCTGGTGAAACCAACCATTTCCGTCTTTAGGATCACCAGTTTAAAACCGTGATCCCGCAGACACTCCGCCACTATCGTGACTGCCCATCCTATCTTGCGCTTAGCCTCATCGCGGGATCTTGTCGTGACTTGCAACGCGATGTCATCAGCAAAACCCGTCAGGCCGACCCGCGGAGGCGTTTTCAGGCGCAACAGATCATCGTAGACGAGATTCCAGAAGTCCGGGCCCAGGGCAGAGCCCTGCGCAAACCCCGACGTCAAACGCCTCTCACTCTGTCCCTTCTTAGTGTCGTACCGGAAAACATGATTCTGAAGAGAGCTATCAAGGATCCTTTTACGGTAATCTGGTACATTCTGTCTCCTCAATGCCTCTCTGATGTCGGGCCAGCGTGCCAAGTTAAAAGCATTCTCGACATCAAGGGTCACCAGAACACAGGCACTTTTCGTTTTATAAGATAACGCCCATGCTTTTTTGACCGCCTCTAGCACCTCGCCCACAGCTATGACCGTCGAACGACCCTGACAGAACCCATACTGGTTGTCTGAAAGGCTGGTTACCTGTCGTATGCGAGTTCGGATCAGCCTCTCGAACAATTTCCCCGCAGTGTCCAGCATACACAGCGGCCGAAATGACGACGGGACCAGGGGAGGTGGTTTTCCCTTATCCAGAAGGACGAGCCTTTGGATCTTCCAACGTCCACTGAACACACCGACGCGCAGACATGCGTTATCATGTCCAGCAGAACGTGTTGCTTTTCCACGGCAATGACCTTAGGACTTCAGCTAGCACCCCGTCAGGATCAGGGGCCCTTCGACCAGGCGTCACCAACACAGCCGTCCTCAATTCATCAAGCGTAAAGAGAGGGACTTCTCCCCCTCTGATGCACTTCCGACTCTCACCAGAGTGTTCCGGGAAGAGGCAGGAGACCACGCTCTCCAAAAAGGCAGGCTCCATCAGGGCCACAGGATCGGAACCGCACAGTCTTTTAAGCGCAATTCGATTTCCCAGACCCCACGTGTCTCTGTAAACCTCAGCGATGAGTTCGCGCAAACACCGGTTCTTACTCACCTTGATTGCCCTCATTAGGCACTTTTTCGCTTCCCTGTACGCAGCAGCAGTGACCTCCGTGACCGCACGGCTTCTACATTCGCTGCGCAACACGGCGGAGACGCTGCGCCTCCCCGCACAGGTCGGCGACCTCGACCGTCCACCAGTACTACGACCGCCGTCCTCGTCTGGTGTTCCTTTTTAGCATACATGCGTCACACTATTCCTTGGCTCGTCTCATGGTGCTCTTCACTAGCGCCTCGGCTCCTGCCCTGTCTGCGTTGTTATTTAGCTCAGCAAGAGGTGGCGTGTCTGTTATAGCTTTCCGCAGCGCATCTCGATTTAGTTTGCCA
This sequence comes from Copidosoma aretas, assembly GCA_030522625.1. Taxonomy (NCBI): domain Eukaryota; kingdom Metazoa; phylum Arthropoda; class Insecta; order Hymenoptera; family Encyrtidae; genus Copidosoma; species Copidosoma aretas. The sequence continues at coordinate 3,641 of JAPYYV010009192.1, read as the reverse complement.
CGTTTCACCCAGCAGAGCACCTTCTAGGCGCTTCGCGTATATACGCACCGTTTTCTTCGCTTATCACGAAGGAGATATACTGGTGATAGACTACCGTGCACTCCTCCAGCACCTTCCAGTCAGACATTCTCGCCGCTACACGTGTCGTCGCGAGCGTCAGATCAATGATCGTGCCCCTGTTGCCGGGCCGCCTGAACGTTGCTAAACTTTCCGAGTACATGACAGTGAGACTAGGCCTTGCGGCCATCTCAAGCACTGCTCGTCCTCTCAAGTCGATTCTCGGCTCTCCCTAAGCGGTGGCCTTGGAGTTAATGTCGCTGGCCAGGACCACTTCGCCACTCTCTCTGCACATGCGAACAGCGTCTTCGAGTTCGGCAAGTTGCTCTCCAAATACGCCAATAGCTATGTTAGGGGATATGTAACAACTTATATAGGTCACGCGTCCACACCTAATCCACATAAACCCTGCTCTGCCTCCGGTATTGGAGATGGGGAACTTGTCGCTGCGTACCAGGATGGCAGCGCATCCAGTCCTGCTGCTGTACCAGCCACGACCCGGTAATGTGCGGGACGGCTCATTGATAAAGAGCATGTCCACACCCCGGTCTCGCGGGTACTGATCCAGCAAGTCATGCGCAAGCACGGTCCTATCAAGGTTCATCTGCAGCATCAGCGCCATTACCTTTGAGTTGCCCCTGCAGCCGCTTGTAAGGCTCTACACCCGGCAGTTCCAGTGACATGTCGAACGTCCGGCTTTGGGGTTACGCTTTCGCATAGGTAGCAGCTCACGTCTTTCTGCAAGCAGCTTCGTGCTAAGTGACCCTTTTGGCCGTACCTCCAGCACGCCCCGGCCCTGTCAGGCCCCTTACATTGGCTGGCAATGTGATTAAAGCCAAGGCACCTGAAGCAGCGCTTAGGCCTGGATTTGGGCTGCACCCTGCAGTTGACCCAACCAAGCCTTGAGTGGTCCCGCCTGTCGAGAACCGCCGCCGCTGGCACTGGGGCCTCCACGTAGGCCACGTGGTTTCCCCTAACGGTGTCAGCTGACAGCCGGACGACCATGTCAGGCATCGCCTTCTTGCCAAAACAGTCTCTTACTGCAAATACTACCTCCTCCGCAGTCACTGTAGGGTCCACGTCCTTGATCTCCTAGGTCAGGCGTGGAGCAAGAGCCCGAACGCCACCAGAGTCCGCTACAACGTCTTTCAACGCCGCGGCGAACGCATCGCGGCTCTCGGAGACCGTATCCCTCCGTTCAACAAGGACACCACCCGCCCTCATTTCCCTGACAGACCCGACCCTCGCCCCTAGCCTGACCACGTCGACCTTCTTCATAAGGGCCAGGACGTCAGCGTATTTTCTGCCCTCTGTCAGGTTGACCAGAATAGCCTCTAGCCTGGCCCTCCGACGTGGCCTTTTAGCGACATTTTGCGGCACCGCCCCAGAGGCCTCCTTCGGCCGTTCAGTCCCCTTGTTTGAGGGCACTTTCTTGGACCTTTTCACTGTGGTCCACTCGCCGTCTATATGAGCCGTCTTTTTTCTATCCCCCTTCCTAACAACCTCCGTCCCTTCCTTTCCGGCCTCGGATTCCACCTTGTCTCCCTTGTTCGAGTCGATGGAAAGAGGAGCCCCGGCGGGTCCCCCAGCCTCTTGACTAGGTTTTTTCCCGTCCTCTTTAGGGCTAGGAGTGCCTCCGCCAGCACCCCTCTTCTTTTTTCTCTTCCCTTTCACCAAGATGTTGTCCAGCGGTCGGGGGCCGTCCCCACGCATGCCAAGGCCGGCAGAGCCTGCCTCAGCCGCTGGAGGACAACCCCGATGGCCACCTCGATCCCCGACTTGATGCCACCCTGAGTGTTTCCATACTTCTGTACCAACCCACCCAGGGTCGACAACTCTCTGCAGAGGTCCTCTATCGCCCTCTCTACACTGTTTTTCAGCTCCAGTCCCTTCAATACACCGCTGCTACTAGAGGCGACCGACTCTAAGTCAGAATCTGTCGACCCCAGCAACAGCACTTCTCCCCCAGACTTACCCATGGTTGTAATTTTTTTAGACATACCTTACAGTGAGTGTTTCATCCTAAGATCCCCACCGACCCATCTGGACCCCTCCGTCTATGTAGGCGGCCGGCGTGGCCTCCCCAGCGCATGACTAAGGGGGCGGCACTGGACCGGGTAGGTAATCCCGGGGTATAGCACGCCCTGACAAGCTAGCCAACCTCCACTCCCTCGAGATTCTCACCCCATCCAGGAAGTCATTTACTCTCTGAAGAGTTCACAGCAGACGTCACGAGCCAGGACGCACTCGCCAGGACCGGATCCTGTAGCATCTGATGACTTTGATTGATCTTCTTTCTCGGCAGGAAACAAACTACCTTTTGTCTACCAGTTTCTTCGAGCTTTTTGGCCTGGGCTTCTCGAAGAGCTACAAACACCATCCATTGTCCTCTCCAGTTAGCCTTAAAGAGGCGTAAGTCAGTGTCCTGGATACGGGTAGCCAGTACCTTATCCAGTGCCCCCCTGATCTTCTGTATTTTGACTAACGCGTCAAGGTCACGGTCTTCAACGGTCACTTGGCGCTTATTGCAAAGGACTGAGCCCTTGTCAGCTACTGCTTCTTTAACGTGTTGAGAGAAAGCAGTGACGTCCTTGATTTTTTTTGCCCTTATCATCTACCTTTATGGTCGTCTCAACGATTTGCATAGTGGCCCTAATTGATTCTGGGCTAAAGCTTGTTTTTAATGACTGAAGTACGTTGGCAAAGCAACCTTAACCAGCACCTTGGTCGAATCTATCTTCTGTTTATGGTCGATCTGGCTGATAAGATTAATCTTATTTGGCTCCTTTCCGGATTTCTGGCTCCTCTTCTTCTTTTGCTGCGTATTAGCAAGTCCTTTTGGGCTCTCCGATGGACTTCTTATACGCTTAGCTCTGTCTATTTCTTTCAGTGCTCTTTTCAGAGTCCTCCTCTAAGCCTGCTCTTGGGCTTTCTCCCTTCTGTTACATCGCCATCAATTAGACTTGCAATTGTCCCCTATACGTCGGTAAAAGTATTTATCCCTCTCCAAACTGAGTATTCGTCTGTCTTCAGCTTTCTTAAGGCTTTGAAGGGCGGACGCTATGCCATCCTTGACAACTTTCGCCGTATAAGCGTATTTATCACGTATATCCTCAACAGTTTTCTCAAGCGCTATTTTAGCAGCATTTACAAGGCCAGACTTCTCTGCTCTCTCCTGTAGAAGTTGAGCCCCTCTGCCCGCCATGTACTCCAGATCACCTTGCGTTATATTGCTGAAAATGCTAACAGCACTAACGTTGCCAACAATACTACCTAAACTCGAACAGCTTGATCTTCTAGCTGCTCTAAACGGCAAACAGAGGGATAGTTAGCAGATTCCCCGCTCCGTGCACAATGTCTTAGCAGCACAGTGATGCGAACACCCAAGACTTTGCCGCATGCGCAGAGCGACTTTACTCTCTTTCTCTCTCTGACCGGCTGGAGTGGGAGAGCGCCCCTACCTCCACTTTAACCTAAGCTCCTTTCACTTCTTGCAACTTAAATACGACATCTGATACAGAGCTATCACGATTGTCGATAGCCAAGTGGGCTAATCGTTTTGCTCATACTCGGCGTCGAGTCTT
>JAPYYV010009191.1:0-12089 GCA_030522625.1 Copidosoma aretas | reverse complement strand
TAATACATAGTCATTATTTTTTATGACAAATATGCCTGAATTTTTTCGACTAGATCCCTTCAAAGGCAGTTTTCACTATCTTAACCGGCTAGACCCTTTATCCACCCTTGATCAGTCTCAATCAATCACACTTCAGTCACGTAACAAACAATCTTTCATCATAAGATACATATTGCTAACTAAATTTGAAATTCGCGCTCTTACAAGGCAGTGACAAATCAAGTGTTAACTACGTCATAGTCAACAGTGAATCCTATTAGAGACTTCACTGTCATACCATCAAAACTTAAAACTTAACATAGGATTTAATGAAGTGCTTCGTTAGCTGCATTCTTAATGATTACAATATCATAACAAAGAAATGTTAATTAATGATACTTTATATCTTACACTGAAGTAATTTTATAATAACTCGATTTAGAGCTAAGTCAGAATTTTTGAAATACGGTTCTTATATTCTTGGTGACTCAATCAAGACGGTCTGAATGCTGCAGGCTACCACATTTTTTTGCGAAACTGCCTTCCTGGAATGTTGGAAGATGTACCGCTGGACGTGCGACAAGAAATGTGGTACCAGCATGATGGCACGCCAGTGCACGTAGCTCAAGCTGTTGTTAACACTCTTAACGATATTTTTTCTGGACGTTGGGTCGGCAGAGGAGGTTAATTTAATTAACCTATCAAATCTTATCCATTTTTCTACATCCATAAAAAATTTATTTTACCAAATTAGCTCAATTATTCCAATTTTCATTTGAATAATCCTTTTTTATAAATTTTTTTAATTTACACTTAACTTATGCAGTGCATAAGCATAGCGTTATTTCTATACTGCCAATCCTATCCTTCTCCTAATGACCATATGTTCCCAGGTCCTATAACCTGGCCTCCCCGCTAGCCGACCTTAATCCTCTGGATTACTTGCTTTGGGGCATGGTGAAGGATCTTGTGTACTGACACCCAGTCGATGATTTGGAAGATCTGGAGGGCCGCATTACTGCAGTGTTCGACAATGTTATACCAAAAATGGTTGACCTGGCAACGGACAACTTTGTTTGCGGACTCCAATGCTGACCATGATGGAGAACATTTAAAACAGTACACATTTCTACCTAACCAACCGTTGTGTGTTAATTACCCAATTCCTGGCGATCCGCAATGAAAAATATTTATAGTAGTCGTCACTCTGACCCATACGGAACCCACTTCATACGTATGCTGTCAGTCAACCATCAAGGGGCGGACACCCGACGGACGGTGGGCAAATGGGTTTTTTTTCTCAAAATTGTAAATTTCCAGAAAGGAAAAGGGTTAGACGATAAACTTTTTTGAAGCCTTTAAATATATGACAATGAAACTTTTAGAGATTATTGTTTTTATAAACATAGTACTATGATAGTATTACGTATACGTTGTCCCCTAACCTAAAAAACTGTTAGAATCACGATATATAAAATAGTTCTAGAAATAACATGATTTTCTCTAATGAATGACGATTACAAAATATAATAAATACCAAAAATACGTAATGTTTGGTTTAGACGGTATCAAGTGCTGTAGACCTTTGAAATATTATTCAAAGAGATCAGTAGATATGTTCTCACAAATGCATCATACGCATCATTATTTTCCATGCTGATGTCTATTACAAATCAAATGTAGTACATTTCTGTGCGTCGAATTATAATTATTTGGAAATATTCATATTTAAAGGTTATTTTATTGCCATAGTTGTATTATTAATAAAAAATAATGAATTAGTACATCATCTATGATACAAATTTTCTAAAATATTATCATAATAGATTTACGATTTTCAAGAAGAAATAGAGCCATTTCTTTTGGAATTTTTACAGTTGGTATAGGTTAGAAATTGGCTATCTTGTACATATTAAAATTTCTCTCACAAATTCAATTTTACTAACAGCGAGTTTTAAAATGTGTCATCATCGTATCCCAATACATAAGTAATTTATGTTAATTAAAGAAATAGTATTTATTTCTTGTAATTGTAACATTTTTTTTTATGTTATATAATCCCTATCTTTTTCCTGTGTTATAAATCAGCACACAGTAAGCTCCATAAGTATTAGTATTCCATTTCCATTTGTTCGGGATACTCCCGATTTTGTAAAAATAAAATTACTCGTAATTTAAAAAGTTTTGAAGGTTAGAAAACGAGTGGTGAATGATTTTAATAATTTTTTTTTATTCGTTATTCCAACAGCTAATACCTCCGAAAAGTTTTATCGTCCTTTATTTATTTTTTTCCAAGATTTACGAATATAAATAAAAGAAATTATGTTTTCACGAGATTCTAACCACCTTTGTAGGTTAAAAAATGTCTCGCCAATATTGGCTATGATTTTCTTGAATTCCCAAATTTATAAGTTAATTTCGAAAAATTTGTAACAGATGATACTGTTGGTAAGTTTGTTTGATTTGAATGTAGTACGTGGGAATCGTAAGAGAGGGCGTTTTAAATGGAACCGCTACCACTCTATAGTGGGCCCGCAGAAGGGGAGGGGCGCATAGAGACATTGCTACGTTATTGTACATGACAGTATTATTTAATTTTCCGTTTTTCTTCATTAAATCAAAATAGATCTCGTCGAAACGAAACACTTTTTATTCTATAGAGCATCTAGAATGTGCGACAGCTTTCCTTTTGTCGAAAAATTTTATTGCAAAAACGTGTGTTAAAAAAATCATACCACCTCATGATAAATCTCTGATTAGTTTATTAAATACAGTTATCAATTAGATCAATGTTTCCTACCTTACTAATGTACAGCTAGTTTATTTATTTAGAAAAATCAATTTATTTGGCGCAATTACAAGCCACAATAATAGTTGACAAACATTATAGACTGCACAAGAAATAAATAAAACTTTCATGTAGTGAAATTCATTATAAATTAAAGAAGAAAAACGAAAAATCTCATTGCGTTGTACTAGTCTAACATCTGATTTTTAGTTTTTCGCCTTAAAGTCCTAATCTATCTCATACAAATTTGGCTTAATTTATTCTTCAGGTTGTGAAGATTGTGCGATAACTTTTCTTTTTCTCAATAAAACAGCTTGTTATTTAATAAATAATGTTCTAAAGGCATTACTCAGAATTAACCACGTTGATAAGATAGAAAACTTATAATATCGTGGACTGCCCTTAAGAGCATTCCGTATATCGGCTGCTATTTCTACCTTACCGACTATCTCATTTCAATAATGTTTAATTATTTATTATTTATGTACTAATCGTTTCGCAAAATGATAAGAAAAGACAAAAATCTGATACACCGAGGCAATAATTAAGCTGAAGTATTCTTCCAACTTCGGGCATTTTTGAGAGGCTGGTGTGCCCTCAGTAGGAAAAATAGCGTTTGCCACTCATGTGCATCAGACCAGGGGGAGAATACGCACATAAATTTTATATTTTTTTAGCACCTGTTAAAATTTAAATTTATTTGTTACACTCATTTTGATGGAAAATGATTTCCCGAATTGGTGTTAAATCTGAGTAGTCTCTTATGATCGCGAAAAATCATTTTTCTTTCTCAATTTAGAACCAATTACAAAATACTTTAGCGTAATTAATACCTCGGTGTATCAGCTTCGTGTATCTTCCCATCATTTTAAGGAAAAATGGATCCATTAATAATAAATAATTAAACTTTATTGAAATGCGATAGTTGGTAAGGTAGAAATATCAACCGATAGACTGAATGGCCTTAAGTACGTTATGAATAACTCCTAACAAATAAATACGTTTGAAAAAATTTCTCTAAGTAACTTCTTTCTATACATCTTTCGCAAAGGTCTTTTATGTTTTCTTCAGTTTGCACCAAATTGTACGTCAATCTTGCTGAAATTGGATAGGTATGCTGGTGGCTACAGAACCAAGATTGAGTTTAAAAAAAAAAAAAAAGAGTATTTTAGCAAAATAAACTAATAAACTAATTGTAACTCAAAAATTTTTTTTTTTTTTATTGCTTTTCATTTTGTACACCACAACGGCTTCATTTTAAATTTGATGCAAAGTTTTCTCAGAAATTAAAGTAAAAACCGTTTTTCTACCTCGGGCATTTTTTCTACACTGATACGACCTCAGCAAGAAAAATAGGATTTACCCCTAACGTGCATCTGTCCAGGGTGCTCCCAACGGTCCCTCGGGCTTTGCTTTGTAAGCGCCCCACAGTGGGAGATTCTGCTCTTTTTTTGTTCAAAATCGTAAATCTCGAGACAAAAGACAGCAACTAACTTGATGCTTTTTTTAATTTAACAGATGAGATGATAAGACTTGCAGGAAAAATACAGCCGAGGACCTACTATTGTTATAAAAAATTATAATTTTGCATAAACTGTAAAAAAAATTGTTAAAAACGCAGAAATACCTTATAAATAAAAAAGTACACAAAAAATCATCTTGAAAATTGGTACACATCAGGTTTTGTGGTCGCTGATCACGAATAAGGGTTTTTATTTTGGAAATTCATAATGGCGGATCCAAAATGGCAGACGTAAAAAATTTTCTACTTTCATTATTCAATAAAAAGGGCTCTATAGGGGTTTTTGTATTAGCTGATCACGAATAAAGGGTTATTATTGGGAAATTCAAAATGGTGGACCTAAAATGGCGGACGAAATTTTTTTTGGAAATCTGATAGGGACTGTGACCCAGAGATTAGGTGAAAAAAAAATCTTGACTATATCATAAAGCACATGGAGAAAAATAATAGAATCATACAATTCCAAAATAAAAGTGTAATGCGGCAACAAAGAGTGAGTACTATAAGGAATTTTTATTAAAAATGTAGTGTTCTATTAGCACAATTATTCTAGTGACGGATGAATAAAGCAATCAGGCAAAAATGTATCATATTCAGTTAAAGAAATCCTCAGATATAACTGGTTCTATACGTTCACCTGGTTACGCTTACGCATACCAATACATTCAAGTTTCTAAATTTCATCTAAATACGTGATTTGTTACAAGATTTAATGATATACTAAGAATTTATAGTAAACCATTCTAAATCAACAATCAGTAGCTCAATTTACGATTTATTAAAAAAATACCATATTTTAGTTCTTAATCTGATAAAAAAAAAAATATTTCTTCATTGCTATTATGGATCCAACATCTGTATGATAAAAAAACTATTTTTAGTGTGCCATCAGAGACCCCAACAATCCTTCTAGAGCAGGTTTTATTTGAAAGTAGAGGGAAAAACTTTTTTTCCCGCCATTTTGAATTTTGTAAAACCAAACTTTTATTCGTAATCAGCTAACACTAAAATCCCTACAGAGAACTTCTTATGAGATAGTATGTAAACAAAATTTTCATCTGCCATTTTGGATCCGCCATTTCGAATTTCTAAGAACTAACTTTTTATTCGTGATCAGCGAATACAAAAACCCCTATAGAGCACTTTTTATAGAATAGTAAAAGTAAAAAAAAATTTTATGTTTGCCATTTTGGATCCGCCATTATAAATTTCCAAAATGTAGCCCCTTATTCGGGATCAGCGACCACAAAAACCCCTATAGAGCACTTTTTATCGATTATTTAAATTTAAAAAAATTTCATATCGGCCATTATGGATCTGCCATTTTCAATTTCTAGAAAATAACCCCTTATTCGTGATCAGCGACCACAAAAAGCCCTTAATAGCACTTTTTATCGAATAGTAAAAATTAAAAAAAATTTATGTCCGCTATTTTGGATACGCTATTATGAATTTCCAAAAAATAACCCCTTATTCGTGATCAGCGACCACAAAAACTGATGCATACCAATTATCAAGATGATTTTTTGTGTACTTTTTTATTTATAAGGTATTTCTGCGTTTTGAACAAATTTTTTTAAAGTTTATGCAAGATTATAATTGTTTATAACAATAGTAGGTCCTTAACTGTATTTTTCCTGCAATTCTTATCAACGTATCTGTGAAATAAAAAAAGAATCAAGTCAATTTCTGTCTTCTGTCTCGAGATTTCCGATTTTGAACAAAAAAAAAGCAGAATCTCCCACTGTGCGCCCTCGGGCCTACACTGGGAAAAAGTGGGCAGGCACTGCCAAAAAAAGTAGCTATAGCGGCTCCTCTATACCTTAGTAATCTCGCGTGCCTAGAGTAGTCACGCGGAGTCACCAAGATATAGGGGAGCCGCTATAGATACTTTTTGTGGCGCAGCCTGCCTACTTTTTGTCCAGTACAGGGATTGCTCTAAAGAGATATACATTTATAATTAAAACTTCTATTTCGGTAGTGTTTGAAAGTATTTTAGCAGCTTTTTTGTAAATGTACGAGCAGTTAAATAGGATGTTACCCTCAACTTTGTCATAAAAAAAAGAAAAGACCGTATGTCAATACCAACTTTTGGCTAATTATATTCGACTTAAAAATAGTTAAGTGCATGTTGAATACACTATTATAAACATTACTTGGAATTTCCTTGAAATTTCTTTTCCTGGTTGGCGTAATTTTCTTTAATTCTTCAGCTCCAATAATAAATTTCATCAGCTTACTTGTGAATTCTGAACTACCTTTTGCTTCTGCTATGATTTTTTCTAACCCTTTTTGCGAAACGGAAATCTCGTGATCAACGTGAAGTTTAACCTATTAAAATAAAGTGTAAGAGAACAGGATTAGTTTAATTGAGGTAGCCATAATAATGAAAGAAAAAAAAATTTTTAACATAAAATAATGCATCTTAATCGAAAACAATAAGAAGGTTGATGTCTCGTCAGGATCCTCGCAGAACTAAAACTTCTAATCAATGTTTTACTGAATTAAATGCTATAGAAATTGAGAAAAAGAAGATATAGTAAAGAAAAGTTCTTTTATTATAAATAATAGAACTTCCTATATTTTTCAACAAAATTTTAATGGATTAGTCATAATTCTTTCACGATGAGGTTTCATAAAGAAATTTTTTAGTACAAGTACTTATTACACATTCCTAAATCATATGTACTTCTGTGTTATAAGTATATGATAAATGTAAATTTGGATAAGGATAAAGAAGTAAATTAAGATTATGTTCTTATATTGTCAAAGCCCAATCTATTTTTAGACATTGATGTTTTCGTTTCACTTATTTATCGCATATCTAGCTTTTCCTTCGAGTTACAGCGTTTTTTTTTTTTTTTATTCGAAGAATATGTTATGATAAAATACTTTATTTGAGTGTTGTTAAGGGCACCCGCTATCAACTTTAAAGGTAGTCTCTTGATCATGATAACCATAATTAACCCTCGACCAATCTTCCATTGCCCAACTAACCCATGACCCCTTTCCTAACTTCTACTTAATAATCCATTGATCCATTACTACACCCCCAATAACCCCCCTTCTACCCAATTATACCTGCCCCTACCCCTGCAGGTTGCTCTGTTGTGCAGAACTGGCTGCAAGGCTTGAGAAAAATCCAAATCGATAGCAACTGTTAGCTAATCTACTAGTTAAACAGACTAGGATTATATCCAGCGTCCCAATACAGCACCCGTGCCTCAACTAAATAGCTAATTATAATGATATTCTATGTAGGAGCAGTCGTAGCTCAGTTGGCTGAGGCGTCAGTCTCAGGTCATCTCAGGTAGACTGCTTAAGTGAGGCGTGGGTTCAAATCGCGGTCGAGTCAACTCGTACATGCATTTATTCAGAGTTGTTTCTGGCTGGGATATGTTCCCAAGTCTTGCGGCTAGTTCTGCACCACAGGGCGACCCAGATGTGTAATCTGTGGCATGGTGGGGAATCCAATTTTTGAACGTATGAAATATGTTTCAGGTACGTTTCAGAACTCTTCCATGCATTAAAATCATGCACGTTACATGGAGCATACATGAAGAGTGCGTATAACGTCCGTATATTATACGTTGACCCGTTGGGTTCCCAACCATATTTCATGGATGCTCTGAGTAGTTGCGGGATCAATTAAAAAAGTGTCGGGTAGAAAAAAGATTCTGTGCCACAAGGTGACCCAGCAGTAGGTTTTGTGTGCGTCTTGGGTAGGTGTGGGACTCAGTGAGGAAAGTATTGGATGTAGCGGTGAAAAGATAGGGTAGGGTTGTTAGGGAAACTGGAATAAGGAGATATGGGTTATGGCAGGGACTAGAGTGATGAATTAGGATTAACACTCTTCACACTCAAGTGGTTGAGCGTGCTGAAAATCACTCTAAGTTGGTGTATGGGTTGGAAAATACTATAGTAAAAAAACACTATTGTTCTATAGATCTAAAAATACATTAATTAATCAAATAACCTTATCATGTGTTTCGGATACTTTAACAACATCATTCACTTCATCAGGTACTTCTTAAGCTACATTAAATGGGTTACTAATCATTATATTAGTTTTAAACCAATTGACAGTACAGTTCAATAACAATCAATCACCATTTTTACTGATGGCCGATTCTGTTTTAACGACGCCTTGTTGTGCTTCGGTATTAGTCTCAGCAGAGTCGGTATTGTTTGCTAATAATAGTAAGATTGAGTTATAATACACTACTTCGATGATTGCATCATGAGTAACTGGAAATGAAAATAGAAGACTACTATATTGTATGATACTGAAGCATGTAATAATAAATATTCGAATCTGCAAGTACTAAGTGATAATTTATGAGTGCTACAACGTTGAGCGGCAGGTCTATCGATGAAAGAAATGTCTGTCGATAGAATAAATACCCTTGACTGAGCTCCTGTATACGGAGAGAAGTATAGGACTGTAAGAGCTTCTTTATTTACTAAGAGTAAATGTGGGTATTACTGCCATTTTTTTCATTAAGGCAAAAGCAATAGCTTTTTTCAAAGCCTATTGAGAATGCCTGCATAACTTTACCAACTTTTTTGTTTCTTCAAAATAAAGTCCATGCAATCACGAGATATAGAAAAATTATTTGGCTCATTTTACTTATAACGTTAAATTATTACACATTTATGTATAAAAGTAGCTAATTGCTGGTATTACTATTTGAAGCAACAAAAATATCTTAATAACGGCAATTATTTGATAATATTTGATAGTATAAACAATTAAAGTTCACATATGTCTTGTACATGTGTATACATATTCCTATGATAACTAAATTTTTATTATTTATAAAGTTTATTAACTCTTGATTAGGTTATCACTTTAATATCCATTAGTCAACAATATTTTTGAAAAGGTATTAACAAAAATGTTTTTAAACAACGTGTCACGGCGTAATATTTTTCAGTTAATCATTTTTTAATTTTTTTCTATTGGATATTAAGATCTGCAATTCTGTACACATATGTGTGACATCTTCGAGACATGAATAAATAATACATATAAATTTTTTTTTTTTAATTCCTCACACTTTTTTAATTAAAGCTGAATCTTTTGTAATTTTTCCAGTCGGAACTTTTTAGAAATAAACAAAAGCATTACGAAACTTCAGACAAAGGTAATAAATAGCTAGTCACATTTACAAAAGTCTCTGATGTTTTTCAAACAAATCCATCAATATTTGTCCAAGTATCACCAAGTTAAATATAGATAGTGGTTTATTTAGTCTGAAAAAGACTTTCAACTTACTGTTACTATCGGGTCTGTCGCTTGAAATACTTTAAAAAAGATTACTTCCTTCCTAGTATACAATCACAACAACTGACAGTCGGATACATTTACTGCATTAAAACTTTTTCATTTATTAAGAATTGCGGCTAACTCCCCTGGCCTAAGAGCAACCTCAGCTGTGCAAAAAAAAAAAGAGTTTAGCTTTGCTATAGAGTTAGACTCAACTTCCCGCTCGTACAATTTGATATGAGCAAAAATGCACATAGAGTTCCTTGCATCACTTATTGTGTTATATACGGCGCTAAAATTTTTTCAGTGATAGCTATGAGGAACATTTCAGACACGTACATGGCAGAGTGATAATCAACCTAACAAAACACTGGTATATTAGAAATGTATTATAATGTTTATCATTTTATTTTCATGATACTTGTAGCTAAATTTGTTCAACAGTGTTACTTGCATTTAAGTTATTATTTTGTTTTTGGAAAACCAATTTTGTTTTCGTTAATTATAAATTAACTTTTTCCGTTTTTATATTGAATTAAACTTTGATGTCACAAATCGATTTTTAAGCGATGATTAGGTATAACAATCTAGTTTGTGGTCTACATTCAATATGTAAATATTTGTTATGTCAACAGATATTATTACCGCTCGAATACATACTGCTCTTCAAGGTATTAGTTGACCCACAGTCACGCACGCTCAGTAGACCTCACATGGGGAGGAAAATCTTCAGCGTGTATGCGTATATATGTCCCATTCTGCTTCTATATTCGCTGTGTGCAGCAATCTGAAACAGCGCCAGCTGCAGGAGAGGAAACAGTGGTGCTGGATAACACGAGTACATAGCCTCTTCTAGGCCGCGAACAGTAATATTTTATTTTTACAATTTTAATGCATCTTTCATACCTAAAATAAGGGTTTTAGTCTCGATCATTTGTTTGAAATATGACAACAATTTTTTTTACAACTTGATTTTTTATTTTTTTTCACAGTGTGAACAAAAATTTTTTTTATGTTCAAAACAAATCATCAACACCGCAAACCCTTATTGTAGATGTCAAAGATGCATTAAAATTGCAAAAAATAATTATTACAGTTCACAGCCCATAAGAGGCTATGAACTCGTGTTATCCAGCACCATCGTTCTTACTCCTGCAGGTGGCGCTGTTTCAGATTTCTGCACACAGCGAATAATAAGCTCTGCTCAGCTGTCGGCATTCAGTGAAAATGTAAATCTGTCGATCAAGATTATCCAACAACCATACCGCTAAGCATATTTATTAAATTTTTATATTATTTTACACAATCTGTTAGTTATTTGTAAAAATTCATTGTTTTTCGGCTAAGTAATCAGTGTCTACGTTGCTTTTGGAATTACTTTTTCTATGACATGCGTACTAAAACGCTGAACTTTGGAACACAATATTTTTGTCTCGGAACCGCTAAGCCTGTAATTTTAACAGTCGATCAAAAATAGCCAAAGGAATAACGAGTGACCGCACAAAAGTGGACTGCGGTGGCGCTGATTGTACTTAAGCCTCGATAGCATTCTAACTTAATGAGAGTAAGGGAAACAGTCAGTTTCCCCTACTTTTTATCCCAGATAGACTGTCTCCCTTACTCTCATTAAGTCAGAATGCCATCTAGGCTTAAGTACAATCAGCGCCACCGCAGTCATCTCCCACATAGCATTGTATGTTTCTGAAACGTTTCTGAAACGTTTCATTGGAAACTTAGAAACGTTTCAGAAACCTTAAAATGTCCGCTCTAGAGCTGATACGAAACGTCTCTGAAACGTTTACAAAACGTTTCTGAAACGATCCCAAATTTAGTGCAAATATTTAAAAAAATAATTGCTCTTCATTAATTTATCTATACCTAATATCATAAAAATAATATTAAAAAATAAAAAATAAAAAAACAAGCGGCCGGATGTGGGGCACGAGCCGGGACTGCCAGAACGAAAGGCAAGCATCTTATCCACTTGGCCAGAGTGGTTAAGATAACTGATCCATAATTTACGTCCATATAAGCTGCAAAGGCAATGTACTTTTTTTTTGTTATTTACAACTCAATAGTACACATATATAAATATTATAACCTGAATGTTTTTAAAAAATTTGCAAATTAATATTTGTATTTTCATGATTCAGTTGTAAAAAACAAAAAAAAAGTACATGGCCTTTGCAGCTTATATGCACGTAAATTATACATCAGGAATCTTAACTACTCTGGCCATGTGGATAAGATGCTTGCCTTTCGTTCTGGCAGTCCCGGTTCGTGCCCCACATCTGGCAGCTTTGTTATTTTATTTTTTGTATTACTATCATTTTTATGATATTGGGTATAGATAAAATAATTAAGAACAATTTTTTTTGTTGATATTTGCACTAAATTTAGGATCGTTTCAGAAACGTTTTGGAAACGTTTCGGAGACGTTTCGTATCAGCTCTAGAGCGGACATTTCAAGGTTTCTGAAACGTTTCAGAAACGTTTCTGAGACTTGAGTTGAAACGTTTCTAAGTTTCCAA
>JAPYYV010009190.1:0-12089 GCA_030522625.1 Copidosoma aretas | reverse complement strand
TGAAAAAATTCATATAAGTTCTACGTATTCCAGACTATCAAGAAAAATCAATATCATTGTGATCTCTGCATTTTATTATTACTCCCGAACCTCCTTAACCAAAAAGGTGTTCGGTGTTGCGGCGTTTCGTGATCGATTCGATGACTTCATCAGGCAAACTTTATTACTATAAATTATAAATATAATGTAACACGGATCACCACAAACAATGCAAAAAATTAACTGTACTACGAGACGGCACTTACATGTTGCGTGTTTGAAGGTACACTTGTTAATAACAGAAATAGACGTAATGTCTGTTAGTGAACAATAGTCGGAAAAAGGAGCGTTATAATAATGTAGATAGCTGTGTATAAAGACGATTTAAATTTCGGGTATCTTAACTGTGGGAATCTTAAATTTTAGGTATCTTATATATTAAAAGTGCCCCTTATTCTATCAATAAGAAGAAAGATACCCAAAATTAAAATCGTGTTTATAAGGTCAAGTCACCTATTATGATATGATTTTCCGCCACTTTTTAAAAAAATTTTATTATGTCCTCACTATTAACTTAAGTGTGTTAGCTAAGGTATCAATAGAAGTGCTAACCTTTTCTGAATCATATTATAATTTGTGTAATCCATTCAGACCCAAAAAAATACATTAACAAATGAATGACACGATGAATGGATCCTATTTATAAAAACACTAAAAAAAGAGGCACCCAATCATGAAAATTAAGTTCCTATTATGGAAAATACATATTATTCAAATGGTACTTATTCATTCCATAATTCGAGCCTTAGAGAATTGAGGTTATGTACAATTCTCTTCTATTATGAAAAAGGGATTCATAACAACATTTTTTTCAAGCGTAATAATGTTTGAAAGTCCCCAATATTTTAATGAAACAAAAATATAATATCATAAAGATTCGTAAATAAATTTTATTTCTGTCTTTAAACTCCTATAATTTTTTTTACTGGCTATTTCATAATAGGAGCCACGTTAGAAATCATTTTATAATAGGTGACTTTACCATATACAGCTATCTACATTATTATAACGCTCCTCTTTCCTACTATTGTTCACCTAACCGAGACATTACGTTTATTTCGTTATTGACAAGTGTACCTTAAAACACGCACCATATAAGTGCCGTCTCGTCGTACCATTAATTTTTTGCTTTTCTATTGTTTGTGGTGATCCGTGTTATATTATATTTTTAATTCATAGCAATAAAGTTTGCCTGATGAAGTCATCGAATTGATCATGAAACGCCGCAACATCGAACACCTTTTTGGTTGATTTATTTACTCTATTCAACCTTGGCTCTCCACTGATCAGCTGTGAATACAGCAAACACCTTTTCAATGAATATAATTGTAAGAAAAAACACAAATAACCATTTTTATGGATAAGCACCCCCCAGGGGCCCCTCAATAGATACGATACCAAACGCTCAAGCCTGCATAAACAAATTTTTTTAATTTTATATATGCATGTTCAGATATTATTAACTATAAAGATAAACTCATGAACAAAATTTTTTGTTATTCATTCGATTTAAATTATTCAAAGATTTTTTATTTTCTTAAGAGAGTTTATACAGAGTTGACGAAGGAATTTTCAAAAATATGTAACGTGTAAAAAGTTAGGCACTATTATTTATACGAATACGTCAAGAAATTGTATGAAAATCCACGGATCATGTAAACGATAGTATCCAATTTTTTACACGTTTAATATTTTCAAAAATTTCTTCGTCTACTCTATGTAAAACTTTTTGAGGAAAAAAACAATCTTTGAAAAATTTAAATCGAACAAATAAAAAAAAGTTTTGTTAATTTTAATGAAGTTTATCTTTATAGTTAACAAAATCTGAACATGCAGTATTCGGAATTGAAAAAAAATATGTTTGAACACCAAAAGTACCCCTGTCTTTAATAGAGTGTAGACTTTCTTTATCAGTAATTTTTAAATAGGGCCTATTCAACTCCCAGATGGTACCTAATCATGTTTGAAAATCGGTCTACTGATACCGGTCTAATTCGCTCCAAGCGTGAGACTGGAGGGGAGGCTGGCACCACTAGTCATTTTAAGGGCATTCAGTATATACCCTCTCGTATCTACCTTACCGACTAATCTCACTTCGAGAAATATTCATCAATAATTATTTACACAGCTGTTTCCTCGTTAAATTCCGTTGAGAATTAAAATAGAAAAGTTACATTTCGTGATCGTGAAATAGCAACTGAAGTGTCAATTATATAAAATGTAACTTTTCTCAAAAATGTATGCACTAAATGACTTGCAACTTGTACAGGGTCTCTAAAATAAAGTTACAAACGCAGGTTTTCTTATAGTATGTGTAAATATTAAGTTTGAAAAATAAATATTTACCAGCAACAGACCCTGTGCAAGTTTTAAGTCGTTTTGTGCATAAACATTTTTCAGAAAAGTTATATTTCGTTTAATTGACACTTTAGCTGCTATTTCACGATCACGAAATGAAACTTTTCTCTTTCAATTATTAACGGATTATAACGAATAATGGTTTGATTGATTCCCAAAAGCATCAGCTCGGCTGTTCTTCTCTAAATTTAACGATAAAACAGCTGTATAAATATTTATTGATAAACATTTCTTGAAGAGAGGTAGTTGGTAAGGTAGATACAAAAGTGTATATGTACTGAATGTCCTTAACACGTAACCTTATGGAATTATACCTTTAATGGAACCGTGGCCGTCACCAAACTCATTTTTTCTCCATAAGATCTAACATGGGAGTACTAATAGCATACGTTTTAAGGAGTGAATCATCGTTCACATTTAAATATTGATCGAAATTGGAATCCAAATAATTTTTTACTACCTTGTTTCAAACTTTTTATTGATACAAAAGTATTATCAATGCTAATAATACAGTGCATATGCATGAATGAAAAAATAGTTTAAGGCTTACAAAAAGTATTTAGTCATTAAAAGAGTTATGAAAAGGTTAGGTGCGTCAAACTTTGAAAATTGACGTTTGGATCAAAGAATGTGACCTCGACCATTCATCTTGATCAATGAGTAAACGAAATCGATTCATCAATTGGTTTACTTTTTGAACAAAGAATATTGCTCCATATTTTATATTTTAAGAGGATCATAAATATTTTTGGCTATAAAAGCAAAAACATAAATACTGAAAAAATTCTGGAAAAAAATCACTTCCTTACTTTTTTAATTGAAATACATGCCTTTTTTATTAATAATATTTTGAAAAAAATAATATATGGCTGTTTTCAGCAATATCAGCTTCTGCAGCAACAATAGAAATCAATAGTTTCAGAAGTTCTAAATGTTTACTAAATTTTTTTTTAAATTTATTTAAGCATTTTTTTATCTCTTACGAGATAATTTTGCTAGTTGTTTACTAAATTGTCTGCATAATATTATGAAATAATATTATCAACTTTATTATTCAATAGCCTACTATGTTTTGTTCATAATCCTGCATGACTAAGAAAAGTGTACCAAAACAGGTGTAACATTTTACGGTTTGATAAATAATTTTAAAAAATTTGATTTTGAAAGATGCCACGTTCATTATATTGGCTTCTATATTAGATAAAAAGTGTAACACTTATACATGATAAAAAAAATACATGAAAGTATTAAAATTTTTATAGAATTTACAATGATTATACATTATAACATAGATTTCGCAGGAATGCATTTGATGGTTCTCATCTTTTGATGCTATAATATAATCGTATTCCGTATTCAAGTAGCTACTTATACTAATGCTATGGTAATTTCATTGTAAGTAATTGTCGATGAGTAAACTGAAAAAAATAGTCGGTTGGGGTATCTGGCGAAAACGGTAGATGTGACGGACTGGCAGTACTAACCATGATGTTAGGGAAAGAGGTGTGCTCACTCGCATCTTACTAAAAATCAACCATCCGTTGCTCTTCCTAATGTCAGCTATTTAAGGTTGGTAGCCAATCGAACCAAGTAGAATTTAGACAAACATGTCGCAAATTAGGAAGATGCGGAAATTACTGAATTCAGGTTGTCTAGTGAGCACACCTTGTCTTCCTTACATCATGGTAGTACCCTAACTACTGTGGCTGTTAAGGGAACTGATCGTCGACGGTTGTAACTAACGTCTATAGTTGACGAGACGCATGCAGATGCGACCCGTGCAGTAGCAGTTACCGATAAAGTATGTTGAAACTACCGTCTGCATCAGCAACATCAACTAACCCCTCGAAGAAGATTCCTACAGACCAGCGCTCAGTACTTGCAACCGACTTTTTTTTCAGTGCAGACATAGACCTGAGTCAGTCTTCTCAGCCTATGGGGATGGCAACCGACGACTTTGAACCGATAAGAGGGCGCCCGGGAGGAGAGACTCCAGCCAATCAGAGCACTTATAATATATATATATATATATATATATATATATATATATATATATATAGGTAGACATCAATGTTAACCTTCGTAGTGCCATCTGAGCTGAGCTTGCCAAGTTGCCATCCCCATAAGACCATGAGTGTTGAAGTGACAAGTGGAGCCATCCCACCTTTCCCTCCAACCACATGTATCTGGCTAATAGGAGAGAAATGACCGAGTTATGTTGGCGTTAGATACTATTTTTCTAGAAAATTATTTTTTCTCCATTTAAAAAGAACTACGTAGCGTAGTTCTCCTACTTGCCAGTGTGGCGCTGCCGCGCTACTTGAGATTGTGAATGAGTATAAAGTTTTCTCCAGAATAAATTAATAAATATGCTAACTGATTGATAGGTTTTTCGATTTTTTGGATAGTTTAACAATCACAGAGAGTCCTTACAAAAAAAAAACTTATAATGTTCTATTTTTCAGGAAAAAGTGGTTTATCCAAAAGTTGCACAGAGTAAAGATAAGGAGTTGCTATTTGTTGTTAATCATGGAGACTTTACACAAGGAGTTCGAGTAGAAATATGTGGGTACGTTCATAATTACATCTACTGCACCTTTTTCTTCTTTATAATCATGAAAAATGTATCGAGAAAATTTCACGACCGAGCTTAATGATACAATCAACTAAAGTACTTGAAAAAATGTTTAATTGTAATGTTCCATTGACACTAATTAATTAACTTGAAATAACCCATGATTTATGCATTGCTCGTCCATGTAACTGCTGCATGGTTGTTCACAGTGTTTTGAAAGAAACAAATTTTAATAGTGTTTTTAAAACTACAGAGACTTACAATACAGCTACGTCAGTTGATCAATGATAATGCATTTGTCTGAATAGAACCATCAACTTTATTCTTCAAGTTCATAAGATAGTATTGCTACAAGCAACTAAAGAGTTGAGATGGCCAAAATGATACTAATCGGAGTAATAGTTACTAAGGTAACTGAAATCAAAACGGCCTTGTATGGTTGTACATATGTTTGACTAATCATCCAAAACATAAACTATATCCCAAGTATTTTATTAAAATATTAGTTTATAACTTTTCCATGATCCGTTAATTGTGAATTTTTCTTTTTGGAGCAGGATAAAGAATAGTCTTTAGACGCGGGATGGATATTGGATCCAACTCGTAACTTGTCGAATCTTCTTGTCGGATAACTAAAACTCTATGCGTAAAAACTATAAAATTTCAAGTGTAAGAAAATACATAATAAGTTTACCGTTACTGTATGATACGATCACGTATGAATAAATGTATGTAAAATAATATAATTGTGTACGTTCGTGTACATATAAGCAAGTAAGGCTTTTAGTTCTGGGGCTCCTTGCACACTTTGCGCGCCGACCTTCACACTTTTAATGGAAAACGTAATGTAACATTTCTATTGAGTTATTTGTTAATTAAGATGGCTTTTTACATAATGAAGAAGTCTCCAAAAGTAGGTTTTAATGATATAAATATGTTAATGTCTTGTGACTATAGAGGTGAAGCAAAGGTTACTAGTTTAAAACAATAACAGCTATCGTCTATTTCCATCTTATAGCTCTAAAAATACGTATATCTTCAGCTTAGTCACTATACCTTGATCTTGGTAGTAGTATCTTTCGGCTATTTACTTTGAAATTCTATGGCTCTCATATTCTATTATAATGTCTCTATAACATGGAGATACACAGAGATAGAGATACTTAAAATAGATACTGTGATACTAACGTGTAGATGCAAGTAACTTAACGAGAACTATGAACAGGACTAACTTCAAAATTTGATTATAGGATCAGTTACATTAAGATTAAAACACCTCATCAGAGTCTGAGAGAAAATAAGCAAGTTGTGAAATTGTAAGCTTATTATTTTAATGCATAATTTGACTTATTATTTAACCACAGAATAATGCAGATATCAGTTTCAAATCGGTAACCTGAAATATACATGCACACATTAATTAAATGGATTGTCGTCAAACTTAAAAATTGTATAAAAAATAAATTTTTCTATTTCCAAATTTATACAAGAAAAATGAAAATTATGAATGAATATAGCATATTGGAAAGACCATTAACAATTTCTCTGCACTTGACTTCTAATTAGTAATCCCCCACCTTAATCATATACCTGAACCAACATGCAAGAAGATTACACGGAAATAAAATTCCTGCATACTTTTTTGTGCCATCCGTAGTTTTGTAGTGTAATTAAAAGAAAATCATGATTGTAACGGTCATATTGGATAGGCCAGTATGTAATTAGTTCACCATACACTGTAATTATTATTATTATTATAATTTTTTTTATTAGGTGGCATTAGAAATTCGGAAATTCATAGCCAAGTGCACCACCCCACGCCATTCCTCCTTATCCTGTGCCACAACTATCCAAGACCTGTCATCTAGTTTATCAATTTCCTTAAGTATCTCTACAACTTTATCTTCCCATCTACGCTTTGGTCTGCCTAGAGGTCTAGTTCCTGATAGTTTTCCGGTCATGATTATATACGTGGTTCTCTGCATTCCCATCCTAACTACGTGCCCAGCCCATCGCAGTCTACGCGCTTTTATCACCTGGCCTACGCTTGGCTCTCCATATAGTTCTTCAACTTCAACGTTATGCAAAGTTCTCCACTCTCCGCTAACTTCGTACTTTATTGCCCCAAATATTTTTCTGAGTACTTTTCTTTCAAATACCTCAATTTTTTTCTCTTCGCTTTTTGTGATAACCCACGTTTCGCTACCATATAACAGGACTGGCATTATGATCGTTTATAAATACGCTTTTTTAGATTTTTCGAGATAAGTCGCGATTTCAACAGCTTACTGGTCCCGTAATAACAAGCGTTCGCTGATTGCAATCTCTGTTTGATTTCATCCCGAAAATCATTAGTGTCATTGATACTGGTGCCCAAATATTTAAACTTTGAAACCCTCTCGAACGATTTTCCCCCACTCTAAGCTTGGTTATAGTTGCATCATTCACTCTGCTGTTAATCACATATTTAGTTTTTTCTTCGCTTATTTCAAGTCCTACTTCTCAGGCCTTCGTGATCAGTTTTTCTGTGTTTCGTACTATGATTTCCTCGCTATCACCAATCATATTAAATCGTCCGCGTATCCCAGTATTTGTGCCGTTCCATTTAAATTTAACCCACCTTCATCTTCCTGAACATGGCGAATCACGTATTCTAGGACTAAATTAAACAGTAATGGCGATAGTCGTCCCCTTGTTTTAGTCTCTCATGTATATCAAATGGATAGGAAAGTTTATTTTTAACGCGAACCCTTCCTCTGCTGTCTTGCATGCAGACGCGTATCTGAGCTACTAGTTTCTTTGGAACCCCGAGAGATACAAGAATATAATACATTTTTAATTTGATAATTGAGTCGTACGCTTTTTTGAAGTCAATAAATAGTTGCCCTAAATGCTTGTTATACTCCGACTGTTTTTCTATTATTTGTCTGATTGTGAACGTTTGATCACTAGTCGATCGGTTACGTCTAAACCCACATTGATAATCTCCGAATATATCTTCTGTGAATGGGATTAGTCTGTCCAGGAGGATTTTAGATAAGACTTTGTAGCAGGTCGAAAGTTATGAGATACCTTTGTAGTTATTGCAAACGGATTTGTCCCCTTTTTTAAAAATCGGTATAATGACTGATTCGGTCCATTCCCTAGGCATTCGTTCCTCTCTCCAAATTTGTTTGATTAGGCCGTATATTTCAGCACTTAGCCGCTTGCCTCCTCCCTTAATAATTTCCCCGGGTATACTGTCTATCCCCGCTGCTTTGTTGTTTTTAAGTTTACCGATCGCCTTCTCTACTTCATCAAGTGTTGGTTCCCTCATTTCCATTTCCGCAGTAAGAAACTCTTCAAGGTCTCCCCCCGGGTTATTTGCATGTACATTAAGTAATTCATTCAAATAATTTTTCCATCTCGTTAAGGTTTCCCCTTCATCTGCGATCATATTACCATTTTCATCTTTAATAAAAAATTTTCGATTCTGATACCCCTTCCGCTTTGAATTTATCCCCTGATACATGTCACGCGTATTGTTTCCCTATAATTTTCCGTTATGTCTAAGATTTTACTTTCTTCCCACTCACGTTTTTTCCCCCTTACAACCCTGCTTGCTACTGTTCTACAATTTTTATAGTTTGCTAGAGTTTGTTCGTTCTTATCGTTGAGATGTATAATTTTAGCTTTTTCGCGTACCTCTATTAGTTTTTTGCATTCGTCATCGAACCACCGCTTATGTTTTTTCTGGGGTTTGTGCCCTACTATTTTGTTTCCCGCTTCCTTAATCACGTTTTTTATCCTTTCCCATTTTGTATCTACGTCGAGTTCCTGGTCTAACGCTCCCTCCATCAGATTATCTGTGCGGCTTTCAATTTCTCGTCGATACTCGATGAGTTTATTAGGGTCTTTTAGTCTTTCTAGCGTGAATTTTTTCTTAGATCTGCGAGAGTGTTGCTTTACAGTTACCGCTAGACGCGTCCTAACTTTGGATACTACCAGGAAACGGTCCAAATCGCAGTCAGCCCCCCTATAAGTCCTGACATCGAGAATGTTAGAGCTATGTCCCCTATCAGTTAATACATGATCGATTTGATTCTCGGTTACGCAATCTGGGGATGTCCACGTTGCTTTGTAAATATCGCGATGTGTTAATTGGGTACTTTTTACGACAAGGTTCTTTGATATTGCAAATTCGATGACTCTGGTGCCATTATCATTACTCAGCTCGTGGAGACCCTCTTTTCCAATAATTGTTCTAAAAAAATCTTCTCGGCCAATTTTCGCGTTAAGATCCCCCAGTATGATTTCAGTATCAAACGAAGGAGTTGCGTCATATGTTCTTTCCAAATACGCAAAGAATCTTTCTTTAATATTATTGTCCTTTTCTTCCATCGGTCCGTGGGCATTTATAAGAGTATAGTTGTACCATTTGTTACTCAGACGTAAGTATGAAATTCTCTCATTTATTGAATTAGAATTTTTTATGTTCGTTGACAGTTCTCTTTTAATAAAAAAGCCCGTTCCGAAATTGCCCATTACGCTTTTACCATGCAGAAAAATGTATTTACCTACGGTCATTTGTCCTTCCCCCTGTAGCCTAACCTCTTGGATAGCCGCGATGTCAATATCGTACTCATCAAAGATTTCGCTAACTACTTTTATCGCGCCTGTTCTGTAAAGTGTTGTAACGTTCCACGTGGCGAATTTATAATCTTTTCCCCGGTCTCTTTGGTTCGATCGGTTGTCCGTTATTTGTAGCTTTGTTTCTGCCTTTGAGTTTGGGTTTGATTTTGGTTTTGAGGTTGGTTGTCCATAAGTATCATGTTAATCGCACATAAGAGACCCGGCTCCGATATCAGGGGGGTCCACTGTACTAGAAGTGTTGCCCGCGCATCTCTCTAGACCCTAAGGCCGCGGGTTCTCGCGGCCTACACCAAGAACATTCATTTTGTGTTGCGCTGCCACTGGATCGGTTTCATTCCCATGTCTCTAGAGCCCCTAGCAAGGTGATGAGTTTGTCGTCGGCTACAGCAGTGTTAGGCACCAGGCGCGATTCATGCCACATATCCTTGTCAGGCAGTGTCTTCGAGCCCGGATATCCTAGCACCGGCTAGATACAGAAAATAAACTGATTGCTTCCTTGCTAAGTTTGATAGTTAGGATACCTTGGATTTATAATAGTTAGGGCGTGAACTCCCAGGTCAGATACACTTTTCTTGATGCTAACCTGCTACCCCCAGTCAGGGAGGAATCCCGCCGGATCGACATGGAGCGACGGCAGCGCCCCACCAATACTATGATTATACCTGTGTGCATCATACACACAGATACAACCCAACATCGATGTGGCGCCTTCGAACAAGCTCCCCATCGGCCCATACGGATTCCCCAGACTGGGTCCTACTACCCTATCACAGGGTGGGGTCATCACTCCCACGCCTGTCAACTGCTCTTGGATAATGCCAATAATATTTGTAAGTAAAATTCTAACGCTTCAGGTACAAAGTCAATAATTGATAAAGATAACAATTTTTGTTCAATGAAAGTAAATTCAATTATAGACATAAGTTTACTAAAAAACACTAGTGAACAGTATTATAGGCATTACTCGATGGAAATCGACGAGAAAGTGGCAGTTACTTCCATCTCATACACTGTGATTGGTGTACAAAAATTAGAAAGTCAACCAATGCAGTTTGGACCTAATTTTTCATTAATATACCCGTTTGGGTCCGTCATATTGGATCTGCCTTGTTGAATTTCGTGAGATCCGGCCTGAACTACACGTATCAACCTGTGTTAAAACAGTTGTAAGCAAACATAGGTCATTAGGTACCTTTATTATTGTTACTTACAACATGATTGAGAATTTCGAGAAAAGTCATGATTAAGTCAGCCATTGGGATCCCAAAACGTCACGTGACTACACCGTTAAAACCGTGTTTTTTTTGTCATTTTTTCCCCCAATCAGCTATATATATCGGACATACATCGGACACGTATAAAGCTGATTGGAGGAAAAAACACAGTTTTGAAGGTGTAGTCACGTGACGTTTTGGGATCCCAATATAGGATAGGCCGTTTTGTAAATTATTTTCGTCATATTTAGATCGCCATGAATGAATCAGAAAACAGCAACCATTGCAGTTTAAATCTCATTTTGTATTAATTTAGACATTTTCGTCCGCCCTGTTGGATCAGCCATTTTGAATTTCAAGCACACAACTTCTGACACGTGATATCTGGCTCCAACAATATGTATTAACTTGCATTGAAAACGATTGCAAGCAAAATTATTACGTACCTATACCATTGTTAGTCATGATATTATTGCAAAATTTAAGAATAGTCATGATCGTGCCGGCCATATTGGATTAGCCATTTTCTAATGAGAAGTGACCGCACAAAAGTTGACTGCGGTGGCGCTGATTGTACTTAAGCCTAGATGGCATTCTAACTTAATGAGAGTAACGGAGACAGACTATCGGGGAGTCTATCTGGGATAAAAAGTAGGGGAAACTGACTGTCTCCCTTACTCTCATTAATATCATGGCTTAAGTACAATCAGCGCCACACCGCAGTCAACTTTTGTGCGGTCACTCCTCATTCATTAGTTTTACTTTGTATTATATTAGCCATGATCTCATGGAAAAAAAAACAAATCCTAAAGTTTAGAAATATTTTTTTTGTAATTCACGATTTTTGTCCGCCATATTGGATCAGTCATTTTAATACTTAAAAACTAACCTAGAATTTTTGATCAGCAACCCCCGAACCTCTCTGAGCTGAATTTCAGGAAATTAAGGGGCACCTATACGTCCCTTAGTGCGATTTGCCTTTTAAAAAAGCTCTTGTTTTCATCATAATTAAAGCGCTTGCCGAGAACAATCGTTTGAGAGGAACGGCGAACACAAGTGGACTTAAAATATCATTTGCCATACGTGCATAATCTAAGATTATATATAGGCTTCCAAAATTATTGGTTTTAAATATAATAAGATCACACAAATATCACATAGAAATTATATACATATGTATACGAGGTGTGTTCAAAAAGTAAGGTGACTTTTCAAATTTCGCGGGCAACGTACTTTCGATTATCGATTTTTTGGTTTTGTTATGTTGGTAC
>JAPYYV010009189.1:0-13313 GCA_030522625.1 Copidosoma aretas | reverse complement strand
TATATATATATATATATAGATATATATATATATATATATATAGATAGAGAGAGAGAGAGAGAGAGAGGTAGTACAGGGCGTGAGTCTAGGAGTCACGTGTGCGCTCTAATTTGCTACAGATGAAGAGAGTGGGGGATAAACTGGAGAAATACCCCCTAGTCCTCCAATTCATAATGCATAAGGGCAATAGAAAAAAGCAAATGCCCCGATGCAATTTTCCCCTGGCTATACCACAGGCCGTATACTCATCGCGTCTAGGCATCCAGAGCATCAACCTTATAGTCTAAACGCTAGTACCCGCTCACCGTGGACTTTTTAAATATGCGCATTTGCGTATGGCCCACACTTTTTCTCTCCATGTATGTATGTGCGCGTGGTAAGTGTAATCAGAGTAGCAACGGAAAAGCATATGTAAAAAGGCTTATTGCCACACTTGATTCATTCGACATCGAGAAACCATGTCAAAACAGCAGCAGCAGCGTGAATCCCCGAGCTCTCCCAGGGACTCTTTTACGGAGAGGTTATGGAGGAATCCTCCACTCTCCAGCCTGCCCATCGAGTTCCAGATAGTATTTAACATCTGGGCACAGGCCAATAACCTGCCCCAAGATGAAGATTTTTTTTGGCAGGGCTAGGACTGCCACTGAAAAAAGCCAGGCACCAGCTTTGAGAGTTCGAGGAGGATTCGGACTTCGACCGCATCGACAAGGAAGATGACGAAGACGATAACAAAGACGATGACAAAGATAAAATCATCACCATCGACAGTGATGATGACGATGGACCCCCGACAAAGCAGCGCAAAATAATTTGCGTCGATCTTGTGTCGCCAGCGAAACGAGACGTTGCTACACAGACCGAATAAGACAGAAGCAGAGGGACGGACTTAAAAATAATCGGCTCTTGCTAGAGCTACAAATCTTTCAGACGTAAAGAATTATTTTAAGCAGAATCCTTGTAGTACCCCCTCGTTTTTCCAAATACCAATATAAATTGTTAATAATATCACCACTTCAGCCATTTTTGACCTGACAACAGAACAAGTGAGATGGGAAAGCACAGATGCTATGAATCTAGTCAGCCTTTAACTGAGGGAAAAAAGCGTCGAAAACGAAAGCGTCGTAACAGAAGAAAGATCACAGAATCACCATGGATTGATTGCCGTGGACCTGTAGGTTTGACAAGGAAAGCTTATTTTTCGCGTCACAGGCTATAACCTCGGACCCCGGGCGCGGCTCGCCCCGCGGCTGTTCGGCGCCCACAATTTTTTTTAAGAAAAAAACACCCCCCCCCCCCCCCCCCCCCCCCCAATCTCTAACTCGAACACTATGTAGAGTGGGTAAACTAATACAGAAGCAGTGCTGCGATATCCTAATGCTTACAGTTCATCATCGCTGACTTCTTTCCACTCCATACAGAAGTAAAACTTCTGTAAGCGCTTCACATTGTGCAAAGCACACATGGACTTGTAGGCCCCATTGTGATGAGAAAAGTAATGACTTGACTTAAAAGCTTAAATGGTGGATAGAATGTCATAGTAGCGACTGTAAATATAAATTTTTTAAGCCACTTTTTTTTAGTTGTTAAATTCCAAAAATCTTGGATGCATCATTGAGATTGTCACGTAGGATATTTCCAATCTCAATATACTTAAGATTTCCAAAACTCTAGGCTAGTCTATGATAGCATGGTTCAAGATATGAATTTTTATGCTTATACTTCTGTGTTAACTTACGTCTTGTAGAGGGCGCTTTGAAGAGGTATACCTGTCCATCATCTTTATTCAGAAAAAGAATTGCTAATTTCTCGAGCACATAATCATTGCTCGGAGTTTTGAAGCCTTGCATATCCACCACATATTCACATTATTTTTTTAGTTTTTTATAATTTTTTCGTTCAGGGAACGATGATTCATTAGTTAAAAACTTGACTGCTAAATTTTTTGGCTAAGATTTACTATCATCGTCATTTATGCGACATAACAATTTAAAAGCTTTCACAAATTTTACTATCTTTTTCATTAACCTTTTTTTCTGCACACTTCTCAGCGTGTCTCTTTTCAAATTTTTCTCACTCTCATTGTTGTCGTTTATTCTTTTCTCTGCTCTGCTTACCTTTCTCCATGACATATAAAAGACGAATGATGTTGGCAGCGCCATGCATCGACTTTTATAGTCTTATATAAGTTTCTTGACGTCACCACTCATCGCACTATACTGAACAATGCGATCGTGTAGAATCAACTAATATGCTGATGTGTTGGCAGGAAAATAGTCGTGCTATTTCAATTCCAGACAAACATCTAGTAAAGCATTCTTTAGTGATTTATTTTGCTTGT
Source organism: Copidosoma aretas (assembly GCA_030522625.1). Classification (NCBI taxonomy): domain Eukaryota; kingdom Metazoa; phylum Arthropoda; class Insecta; order Hymenoptera; family Encyrtidae; genus Copidosoma; species Copidosoma aretas. Next base: position 10,975 of record JAPYYV010009189.1, on the reverse strand, counting down.
GTTAACTTTAAGAAAAATATGGGGGGGAAAGCTGACGTTCCGTCCCAGGACTGCTGACGGACTCATCAGTGTGGCTGATGTCGACAGCTCCTGCCACAGACGCTACAGGCTACAGGACTTTGCTCTTAAACCTCCTTCTATATTAACCATTATGGATTTCTGGACACTTGCGAGCTCTCTATTTTTCACGCTATTTTCGACAATGCGCCACCACGCGGCCACTCACTCAAGCTCCGTATACTCGTTCCATAACACTTGGATCAACTAATGATAATGAAAGTTGCGGTGCTCAGAAAACCATATCGATCCAACAAAGGTGCGCGATTTTTACAATAATAAGAATTCCGTAAATTACCATACATTTCGTATAATATATGATTTATTGGTATATCGATAATAAGATCACCGTAAGGATAATACTGTGAATTTAAGTAAAGTTTGACATTTCCGATGTTGTAGTGATTGAACTTGCTAGCATTAGCATCTTTCCGATCTTTGCGATTAGATTGAAAGGCTAATATAACATCGCACGGCTTTTCCAACTGATTAGACGTGTTAACTGTCCATATATGTTTCGATGTTGTGGGTAAGAGTGGATATTCATAGAGCTCACAAGTTCAAAAACTCATATATAAAAACTTATCTTTTTGTAAATAATTAAACAGATGAATTTTATAGGAATCTGACATTACAACATAAAGCATGAGCCAATCAAGGTTCAAAATTACTTTTCAAACTCTTTTCAAGTTACAATCACATGAGCCGCACCATTAGCTGGGGGAATTCCTTGTTAAACAACTAAATTTAGGTCATTTCTTGATATCGTAAGTATAAGTTTGAGTTTTACATTAAAAACAATCTTACAATAGTCTTCAGCAAAACCCAATATCATACTGAGAGGTATTAGCATGTTAGAGAAGCTATCCTTAGGTAGACTGAGAGCGTAATTGCCGTTTCATCCTTTATTCTGACTCATTATGTCTTGATTGGAAGTAAGTGTTGACTAATTTTTCATAAGGGATGTCAGACCTACATTTTTATACTTATGTATCTCTAAAGCGTTTATTTCATATCTAATTTCTTCAAATAAGTAACAGATAGCGTTGTTTACTATTTAGGTACTTGTCGGTTCTGCATAACTATCTGATTTTACTAATTTCCTTTGAATGTGTAGGTAACGGCGAGATAGTAGAGACATAAGTCTTGATATTGAATTGAAATACGGATTTCATCACTATTACTATAAGTTGCGGATGCGTATGGTTGATGAGCATGAATCACACAGTGGGCGATAGAGTCGCCAAAGGCGACAGGAGACTGGATGCTTAGAATCTCTTACATGTCTAATGCAACAGAATAAGAAGACACAAGTTTACCTTTCACCAGGGCCTTTTATTTATATTCCAAGACTTTTTAGAAATTGAATGTTTTGATGGGCTGTCTTCTCTGCAAGCGTTTCGCCAGTTTGAATGTTTGTTGTTGACTGATCGCTGGAGTAAAATATTACCTGCTTATATAGATTTTATGATTGTATACGATTTCCATTACGATGATAGTTTCATGCGCAACCTTACTATTATAACCTTATTATTATAATCTTTCCACCAAAATGGACTGAATTTACGTCCTGATCGACTGTGCGTGGTTAAATACAATCAATAATACGTCTAACAATCAGTAAATAGATAATTTGAAAAGTAACTTTAATAAACTGGTATTCTGGCACTACAGCTAGAAAAAATTCGTCAATCGTGTGAACTTGTGATCCGTTCATGTATGCTCCACTAAGGATATTGTACTTGACCCGTAATGCGTTTACTATGAGAATAGCTACAGGTAGGTCTGAGTTGTGAGTAAAGTTTTTCTCGAGCACTCGTTCATTGAAACCCAAAAATCGTCCTATAGAATCTTTTTGTCTAAATGCAATGGTTTTACTGCACATGATGACGCTGCAAAGCGTATTACGGTCTCGTTCGATATTGATAAGAATATTGTCTGGTTGTAACACGTTTAAATAAATGACTCAATATCTTAAATATCGTAGCTGCGTGTAGGTAAAACTTCCACTCGTTCACCAACGGAAATTTATTTTGGCTTTCATAAATATTTGGAATTGAATTGAACGTCGAGCGTTCAACTAAGCCAATAACTTAGTTGTATTTTGACAATCATTCGATAGGCGGAAATATTGCACTTCTAATACAGAAGAAGTACCCGGCAGACTTAGTGTCAATGTTTCTTCCATGACCGCTTTAAAGCAAATTAATGATTTCTAACCATATCATCACCTTATATACTTTTTCATAGGAATCTTAAGCACTAATGTCCGTAGCTGTAAGAATTAAAGTATTATTATTTTTTATAATTATATTTAACTTTACCAACTCTAAGGTACATAATTAATTCGATAGTTGGCTGCAGATTACAAAAGCAGTCAAAGTAAACGTCATTGTTACCACGTTTCCGATATGCTACCCAATGAGTTCCAGGCTCATTTTTATCATCAAGATTTACTATTGCGGTCTCATGGTAACGTGGTCCATTAGCAGGTAAGTTATTTTGTATAAGTACCCCACAGAAAGCAGGGATTTTTAAAATTTTAGCGTATTTTAATAGATCAACAATAGTTAGAGCCCTATTAGGCAAAATTAATTCATCGATCTTTTTTTTTTAAACTTTTTTCAGCATATGGTTTTAGGTAAACACCCAATCCTGTTTTATATGGTTTATGGTTTGGACCTTGTCGAAAACTGATTCTCTTCATCCTTTTACTATGCCTTTGACTCTCTTGCAGTTGCAGTTTAGCTGTCTCAGTTGCATTAATGCTTTTCGAAATTCTTGCTACCCCATTTGCTAGTGCACCGGTCGCACTTAAGCCTACAAATAGAGGTATCAACGGAGATGCACCACTGATTATAGCAGGAAGACGTACAATTCGTGGTACTTTTATGTTTTTCTAACCACCTTCTTTCTTAATTGCACTACGCGCGCCTTTCAACACTAAACTTATAACTTAAAAAGCATCTTTGCTATTAGTGTTCATATCCTGTAAGACAGCTTTATTACCTGCATGCAAGGCAGTCAACTGTCTCTCATTTAGAATCTTCTTCTTTTTCAGACCCATATTGAATTTACTTTTCAGCTTCATAGCACTCGTTATCGCTAGAGCAGCTGCTATTTTACTAATATATGAACCTCCGGCTTTAACTATTTGCCAAGCTTTCTCAGCTACCGCTCTATCTGCTAAGTTACTAGCGTCAACGTTTTCTCGATTCTGATTGTAACCTTGATCGTACTCCTTGCATGCCACGTCTAATGTATTTATTTCCGAATCACTACCAGCGAGACGTTTCGAAAGCTTAGTACCTGGGCCGCAATATTTATATCCCGGGAAGTGAAGTTCTATCGGTAGAGTAATTATAATACTATTCATAATACTGCATTCGCTTTTGCTATGTAGGATCATTACATCCTTTAGTAAGTGGATCGCTATTGCGCACTAGTGAAAAATGTGGTTGTATTTATAGTCTTAGCAACCTCTATGCACTACTTAACGTAAAGTATATAAGTGATGTATCAACTAGTTCATAGGTCAGTTGTGGATACACCTTTTTACATAGTAGAGAGGAAGTTCAAAGATTAATCGGTTAAATTGCAAGTTCCAAACTTTGACATTGTTGTAAAACAGGAAAATCACTTGAATAGACATGGTGAATTGCTTTGTAACAGTTTTCAAGCTGTATTCTGCGGCCCATTAAATTGTGGTATGGCTGCTAGTTTATTAGTTTTAATAGGGCATCCAAATGGGCTAAAATTTGGAAATGTATATTTATATTCAAAGTCTCTTAATCAGCCGGAATATAAATTTTTTATACAGCTGTTTGAACCTATAAGTGATATGAAATACTTTCCGTTAAGTAATCATGAAACAGTAGTATTTCCTGATGATGCTTAATTCCATCATAATTTTGGATGATATAGCTTGTAAAATACAAAATAATGTAAGAGTTTTTTTTCTGCACGGGGAGACACAAAAATATGGATTGATTTTATCTTCGACAGTCATATCCTCAAGTAGAAAAGCACCTTATCAGAGATAACGTTAGCCTTTTAGCTATATTTCGTCAAAATAAAGTTAATTTGAGACATGTGTATGGTGATCACGTCAACTAAGATATGTTTGATGTTCAGTTTAAAGATTTGTGCTTTAGCTGCAAAAACAATGATAAGTACAGTTTTGTTGTGATCGACAACGACAGACAAATGAATTGTAGTATAAGACGTATATAAGGTAATCTTTCAATATACCTCGAGAGACTAAAGCTTTAACATGTATGAGCAAGACAAAGACGTACTCCATCAATTGGTAAAGGCAAGAAAAGCCGTCAGGAAAAAGGACAGACTCATAAAGTTGGGAAGAGACAAAGTGGAAAAAGTATTGAGTGGAACTTTTAAACAGATCACTAAGCCTCTTAGTGGAATCATGTCACAAATAAAGAAATAGAGTTATTTTGTGACCATCAATTATATTGTTAATACTCCTTAGGTACCCATCAAGCAAATGAAGAAGAATGAAAGTTATAGTGATGATTAAACCATGTATCAGTCTGCTGTCAGTCAAAGTAAAGATGATGATGATAAGATGAATCTTACTCTACAAAATAAAACTGTTAGTGGTTATAATGAAAATTCATTCGATAAATTTTCCGTTTAAATACTTTATAAAATTAAAAATGATTTATAAGATTTGGTGTATGGGGTGAGAAAAGGATATGGAATGTACAAGCTTGTTGATTTACCAAAATACTTTGAGAATAATCACATAAGGATCAATGAGTTGAAGTATCCGACGACTATTGGATTAATAGAGCTACTTGTAAAAAAACATCCTGATGGATCTTACATGACACGTGATGATTATGAAAAGTATTTTATGCTTTAGCAAACTTCAAGCGTTCATAGAAAGCGATTCAGCAAAAATGGAACTATTCAAACGCACAATAGTAATAAATATAATAAAATCATTGCTCCCATGTTTGATCTTGCAGCTAGTAAAGTAGAAGGATAATTATCACCCCGTTATAAAGTGGCTCAAAAAATCAGCAAGAACATTATGTTCACTGGGACAATCCTAATCAGCTAGTTGATCGTCAGCGATTGCTCATAGCCGAAATATCAGCAGAAAATTCAAACCACAACAACAAAATCGAGTGAATCATTGAGGAGTTACGTGAGGCTGGGTACATATGCTGATAGCATCAGTATGGAAACGATCATAGACTTGTTTGGACGTAAGGTAGGTGATACCGAAGGCTGTAGTCGAGGTCCTCCTGGTCCTCCTGGTGATAGGTATAAAGTTACAGCTGATGCACAATATGATATCCAAAATAAGAGACTATGCAATGTTGCTGCCTCTGTAGAAAATTTTAATGCAGTAAATCTAGCTTATTTTTAAAGCGAGCTTAATAACAGAGACTTGGCAAGCCGATCTCGTTAAAATGATACCACATGCTCGTGAGAATAAAGGTCATAGGTACTTTCTTAGCGTGATATATATTTTGTCCAAGTATGTATAGGCTGTTTCCATTAAAAGATAAACTGGTGAAGACGTTACAGCAGCCATAAAAGCTATTTTCAAAATAGCAAGAGTACTAATGAACTTGTAAGCCGATCGCGGTAAATAATTCTACAACTCGAATCTCCAAAGTCTTATGCTGAACTATAAGATTAATTTGTACTCTACCTATAGCAAGCTAGAAGCTTTTATATGCTTGCGATTTATTCATACTTTAATAAATTTTTGTGGAAAGAGTTCAGTCTGCAAGGCAACTATAAGATGACTCATATTTTACAAAAATTGCTTATATCATATAACAATCAAAAACACCGAAACACCGGCATAAAACCACAAGATATTATTGCAGATAATAAAGTCTGAGTGTTACAAAAATTTAAACGTGACAGCATCAAATTGAAGCCTAAATTTAACGTCAGTGATAAAGTGCGTGTGAGCAATGCGAGACAAGAATTTAATAAAGGCTACACGTCCAACTGGTCAACGGAGATTTTTACAATCACACGAGTAGCCGCAACAAATTTAACGGCGTACCATCTTAAAAATTATCGAGATGAGCCCAATTCCTGAAGTTTTTACGAGCAGGAACTTTAAAAAACCAAACATCCAGACGTTTACCTCGTGGAGTAGGTCCTCCGAAGGCGGGGCAATCAAGTTTTCGTCAAGTGGTTGGGTTCTGACAACACACATAGTAGTTGGATCAACAATAATGAATTACAAAAACAATTTCAATTATCAAGTACAATATCAGAAAATTTAATGTAATTTATAAAATGTAATAAAGACGTATTTAATAAATAGTCAAGATATAAAGATATACTATTATTTATTTATATTTACAAACTTAGGCGTAAGATCATTTTATATTACTTCCATCATATGCAACAAACAATTTGAACTTATTAACTGCTCTTAATAATACGTTAAAGAACTTCTCATTTCTGAGATAGCTGGAGATAGTTTGTTTGACAAAAATATTTGGAACTCTCCTAATTCGGCTATAATTTTTGGTCTGAATCTAGTTTTTGCCATCATTATCTTAGTCACTATATAGTGGTGATCCAATATCATCTCGCTTAGTCATCTTGTGGGCAGGAAGCCATTATAGGCAATTTTATTGAGCTCTGCGAGATCCATCTACCACAAACGATACATATGATTAGTATAAACATGGATCTATCTCTGGTCTATGTGTGTGTGTGAGTGTATGTGTGTATGCGTGCATGTTCTTATAAAGTATAATACCAACCTTATGTATACCTGAACCGTTTACAGGGTGAAGAGGTAGGTAATGTAGACTCACTTGGAGGCTTCTGTTGTTAAAGTTTAGTCCTATTCGGACCTCTGTTCGAAAATAGAATGAGCTCTTCTGGCTGCGACATCTCCTGATATAGGGCTACCCCCTTCACTTTCGACAACTCCACTGTGGCAACCCCATCTCTAGCTTCCTGATTGGTTGTTCTCTGGTTGGCTGCTTTCACCTTTATTATGCTATAATGACCCCACGGTAGGATGTCTGTGTCACCAGGTTGTAGGGAGCACTTGTCGTCATGCACACTAAGTGCGATTTTGGTTTCTTTTCAGTGAACAGCTGGTGGTGACGTGATCTGATGTTTCTTTGCTCTTGAATCATGCTTGTTATTTTGTGTAAGCACTCGTTGATTTTATTACCCTTGGCCTTTTAAATGGTTTTTCATCTTGTATTTTCTTTCTGTTAATTTTACTTCGTAATCCTACGAGTTCCAGCACGATTTTTCCATTGCATTTATCCTTCATCAAACCGACAATTTTCTAAGTGTCTCGAGATAAGTTGAACTTATTGTCGGTAGGATAGTTCGATGTGTCGAATTCTCGGATATTTTCATGCATCACATTATAAATATTCTTATACGTTATCTGATATACAAGACTATCTGCATCCGTGCACAAAAGTTTTCACTGATCTATTTTACTTTTCATAAAATCATATTGAAATTGATATACAAGTGTCTTGGACAGGTCGAATACTCTCAGTCCAACTTATATTGGTTTTTTAATGCTAATGTCAGTTTGTAACAACTGTATGGCTACAAGTTGCTCGTCAAATATATCACAGCTATGAAAATTTGGTCGTGCAATGTATGTTTCTGCTCCGTATCGTCCATCCCTCTTGTTCACAAGCTTCACATAGACACGCTTTAACTCGTTTTCCATTGTTTTACCAAAGAATGCGTTATCAAATAACTTATACTGCATTTTCTCAAAGTCATTCTTTGCATTTTGACTCTGAGCACTATTAAGATCTATGTAATCCTTTAGCCAAGGTTTCTGATTGAACTGTAGTTCTCGATGAACATTTGCAATTTCGAGGCCATGACTTACACCTTGTTTCAGGAAACGATAGTGTATCACGTAGCAGGTTTTGTAGTGCAGTGTAGTCATAAGCTTATCAAGCTTTGACCCTAGAGGCGCTATGTAATCAGCACAGAAAGGCAGGTGTTCGTGAGTATCATGGAGTGCTTCAGGGTATTTGAGATCCAATTGAAGTACATAACCTATTTCAGCATCATGCGCGACGTTTAAAATATCCAAAGGATTCACGTTCTGCGTCTACCGGACACCACTGTAAGGTAGTGATTGAGTCACTGCCCAGCCATATAGATTATTGACGTCGTAATATATCAGGTATTTTTCATCTTTATCGGATTGATAGCCTTCTCTTATATACTGGCTATTGGCTTTAGCATACCTGGCTATTGGCTTCACCACGTATTCCACGTTGTACAAACATTACCATGTCTATATTAATTAAAAATTCCAATTTAACTTGTAAGATAATAAAATATAAAGATTTATACCTAAGAAATACTGTATTTAATATTCACCTTTGTATTCTTTAACATGGCATCCCATGTCAGGCCTGGTGTTGTATACTAGTGAGCAGGGTCTAACTCATATGTTTCAACACTATTATTTCTTAAGTTCTCAAATACTTCGTTTAGTTAAAGAACATCTGTCTTCAGATATAAGTCAAAATATTGTCCAAGAGTCTTGATATTTAATGCATTCCAAGCGTTTATGGCATGCTCGTACTTCCGTGAGATATATTAGACTCATACAAGCTGCTGTAGTATTCGTCTTTCAAAGAAGGACTCTCTTCTTTGAGCATCAAAAAAGAAGAGATATAGTCGTATGGTGGGACTCCTTTTCTTTTTAACAAATTTATCTGCTCATGTGTGTACTTATCATCCTCAGAAAGTACTCTCTCCAAAATCTCAAACTTTTCAAGATATGATGGTAGTTTATATAGAGACCGCATAAATTTCAAGGAGTCGATGAAGCGAAAGTTTATGTCAGTTCCTTCAACGAATTTTGTGAAAGATATGTATCATTCTTTCGTTTGCAGAAGCAGCTGCACTTATTCGGGCAAGCATGCAGCTATATTTTTTATGAATTAATGTGAATCATAACCACTTAAGTTTTGGAAAACAACTCGTATCACTTTTGAGTCTTGATAGTTGAGGTTGCATAAATTATCTGCAGGGCCACGATAACTAAAAATAATGAATAATTGAGAAATTATAATGAAAATAACATGCTCACAAAAAAATACTATTAGTACTCACTTTCCCGTAAGATAGCAGTGGTCTCGAATCTTCTTATCTTTAGAATCAAATGGTTTAGTGCAAATTTGTCAGAGATTAGCTTTTCAAACTTGACTTTTTCTCCGAGTGTTCAGCTCAACATTAGCCGCGGATTTCTATATGACTCTTGCAATTTTAGGGCGAGCTACTTGGCTTGTATTTTATCATCTTCTCCACTTTGCTTGTAGCTCTTATACTGCGATTTTCTATCATCATAACTGCACTTTATAAAAAATCCAATACTAAATGCTTTATGCTGTTGATAGGCTCGATTATTCTTTTACACAGGCTCCAACAAGCATTCGAAATCTGCCTAAACTATGTAAGCCACTCGATTCTTGTGTGTAAAGTTTTTGAACTTGAGTACATTAACGATGTTTTTTTTTGTGGAAGCGTTATTTTACTGTGGTTAAAGTTCTTGCAATTGGAATCATGTGCCTCTAATTTTTCAGCAGTCCAAAAGAAGTGTAAACATCGATCACTAATAAATAACTTATGATCGTGGAAAAACGTCTGCTTATTTATGAGGCGGAAAAGATTTTTTATCCAAACGTAGTGTTGACTATACTCGACATTTTTGTCTTTTTCTTCTTCATCTTTATCTGCATGATAACTTTTAACAACAAATAAATAACCATGCTCACTCTTTTTCTGTGCACTTACATGTCTGTCTAGGCCATCATACGCGCTACTTATCTTTTTTTTAAAGTACAAATTAACCGCATCATCATTCTTTTTTTAAATTTCCTAACTTGTCTGGGGTCAATAGAAATTAAATTATTTTAGAATTAAGTTCGTTTTCAAAAGAAATATATTCTGAAGTGTGGGTCGCATTTTTTCCTGTGGATACAGTGCTGACAGTATCGCCCATTTGAAGCATTGATTATCACTATTCATCACATTCACACATGCCTTCTTGTTCTTCACATAAACAGGTAAGTAGATGAAAGATGTGCCTCTTATCGGATTAAATTTGTTGAATATTTAACACAAGATTTAGTATTGATCGTGAAGACCATCCAGATTCTTTTTCTTGAAATTCTTTTACATCTCTTTTGATAGGCTGCTGCACGTTTAGCACACACCATTCACTTAAATCAGTGGTAGAGTGAGTAACTTGCTATTTGGTGTAAAAAGACTTTATTTCAGCATTTTCTACATCATCTTTCACTATAACATACTCTGCAGATAATATTGTATTTATCTTCAAGCTATAACGATGTTTAAGAGTTGTCTGTACATTCTTTATAAACTGCTGTTTCGAATCTTTCAAAAACATTCCAAGATCTAAATGTTTCAAATTAGTAATTACAGCGTTTTTACTACGATTTTTAAAAGCACTGTTAACATCATCTAAACCGATAGAGTTTTCTACTGTTGCAGTTATACCAGCGCCTACAACATCAGGCACAAAAGCACTTGGCTCATTTTCAAACATTTCTGCCGCAACGGTAACTTCTGCCTTAGAATTACTAGAGGCTGCTTAGAAATCTTCTGCTTCATTTTCAAACACTTTTACTGATTTTATAACTTGTAAGCGATCGCGAAGAAGTTTCACAACTGTTTTTGTCAAAGCCATAGCAGCCTAAAGTTTTTGTTTGTCTGATACTGTAGGACTTTATTGTCGACTAAAAATATCGGCTCTTTGCAGAGTAATATACACATAGTTTAAAATCTTTATACACACTGTAAAAAATTTTGGTGTAAAATCACTACGCTTAGCGTTGGAAATAATCCGACCTATGCTAAGCGCAGTGTATTTACTACACCATAGTAA